>JBAMAW010001218.1:0-80812 GCA_037043295.1 Amiota minor
AAAAATTAAATAAAAGTAGCAAAAATTTTCGCAAACAAGACACAAAACACTCGGCAAATGTTAAGAATATCGATTATGACTGAGCGGCGTCAAAGGCTATAAAATTGTATACATAAATTTTTAGAAATATAATTAAAAATAAACGCAAGGAAATTATGCACAAAATTTAAATACGCAAAAACACGCGAGAAATGTTAATAATGCCGATTTGTAAGTAGTGCGGCGCGAAAGCTAAACAGAAAGCTCTTCTTCCTAACTCAATTTTGGTAATATCCAAGAACAAATTGTATGAATGAAAAAACGATATCTACGTTGCACATCTCTTGCACTCTGGACATAGAGAAGTTTGTGTGTCACTCTCTTCTGTTCTATTACCGTACGCTCATCAGTTGTATAAAGCCAATAGAATATTTTACTATATTTATTATCTTGTTCTTTTCACAAATATGTTTACACAAAACATATAAACCTTTGCTGGAATAGAAATGAAACAAAAAATTAACAGTCTGCGAAATTTTAAACGACACGATCATTCCCATACACACACTCACACATTCGCCTTAACTTATATCTGCTTTGACTATTTGATTCTTCTCTTGTTCCCCCTTGCACTTCGACCGTTGCACACGATGTTTGCCCATACACATACTCACACCTACACCATAAATTATGTCCGCTTTGACAATTTCATTCTTGCATTCTTTTATTCTTCATGTACAAAATATTTTGTATAGTACTTTGTATAGTAGGGGCGTACGCAGGTGTTGAACCTCCCAAATGTAAATAAAAAACTTGAAATTTTCACAGAATGTGTATTTCTATTTGCATCTCCCCAACAACTAATACAATTTTTGGAAAAGTCTCAATGAAGATATTTTAATTATACAACAGAAACACGTCCATTTCTTAATATCGTGCAAAATTGGAAAGGATAGTATACGATATCTCTGCTGTGTATACAACGAAAATAAAACAACAACAACAACATGGCTTTACACAACGCACACAAACCTCTTTATTCTCTCATTCTACAGCATTCACAACATCAACGGCTGTGTGTTGTTGTTGTTGGAAAGAGGTTATCTTTAACACCTTTCCTTGCCTAAGCAACTGGACCAATTATGATAAAATTGAGATTGTTCACATCTTGTGAAGAATACCTTTCAATTGGTATTTTTTTTTTTTTTTGTCAAAATCGGTTCAGTGGTGTAAGCATGAAAGGATTCACAATTCAGTGTTTGCTGTTTAGTTTATATAGATTATTAACTGCCACAGTCACACAATTAAAATCATTATAGCAAAAAAAAAAAAAAATTATATACAGAGCAAAAGCTTTACGCGATGAGTTTAGCTTTTTCAATTACAAATGACTTTTTATAAAAACATTTGTTTAAAGTTTAAAACGGCTTCACCCAAATGATGGCCTCATAAGGAGTTTGGAAATAGTTAAGGTATCTTTCTCCTTTGACGATACAAATGTATAAAAACCTTTGGGTTGATTAAAATTTTAACATGTGAAAAAAAAATAAAAATTGATCAAGAATTGTTAAAGGTCGCAAGTGTTAATAACAGGACTGATTAATTTAATTAGAGTTTCGACAGTTCTGATAGTTATTTTATTGTATTGCAGCTAAGCGGATTTTGAACACAAACTACGTGTACATACGACATGTGCCTATGTGTGGTATGTCGGTATGTAACAAATTAAGAATATAATATAACAAAACAAATCGGCCAAGTACGAGTCATACTCATACTCGGAGGGTTCCGTTCCAGGTTGGGGGTTGTATTGGAGGTACTCCTCCTAGTGGTCCGATTTTACTGATTCCCACTAAAGTTCCATTTATTGTGTCTAAATTTCAGTTCAATAGTGAAAAAAACAAAAAAGTTTTTCAAATAAGAATCTGAATTTTAATGGTGGGTTTGTATGGGAGGCACAACCCTTAGTACCCCGATTTGGTTGATTCCAACAGATGTATAGCGCTTATATCAGAAACTTATAGTGTCGAAATTTCTCTGTGATAGAGCATTCAGAAATATTTAATTATTGATTTGACTTATATTTAGGGTATAGTCAGTACACATAGAGCATTTCAACAGTGAGACCGAAATATTTGTATGGGAGTAATTTTACGATCCAGTTAGCCTAGGGTCTTGAAATCTACACGGTTGTTGAATATTGATCAGACACGTACAGTTCAAATTTCAGTTCGATAACAAAAAAAAAACAAAAAGGTTTTTCTAATAAAAACTTAAATTTGGGCTTGGGTTGCATGGTAGCTATACCATCCAATACCTCTATGATATGTATTTCATGGACATTGATCCGAAACTTATTGTGTGCAAGTTACAGTTCGATAGCTCAACATACAAATTTCTAGATCGTCGGATTACTCGATCGTATTGCTGCCATACAAAGACAAATGTTTCTTGTATGGGGACCTCTAGAAGTTTTTGAAAATATTTTAGTTTTAGTAATTGTTGCTGATAAGCAAATAGAATTACACATTCTGTGAAAATTTCAACTCTCTAGCTATTGCGTTTCATGAGATATGATCCGAGGACGGACGAACGGACAACGAAGTCTCTGCAATAGGTTTCATTTTGGTACCCTTTGGGTCCTGAACGATAAAAATTATTTGAATCAAATATACGATACATATCCTACTGCATATAAGCCTCAAAAAAGAATTCTATTCATTAAAATTTTGAAGGCATGCGAGTTTCGAACTGTATAGTTATTAGTAGTCTCAGTATTTTAGTTGAAATATTTAATAAGATTTTCTTAGTCAAACAGCCTTTTGCGTAGGTGATACTGAGTGGTATTAGCCACATTCTTTTATCTCCTTTTCAATTTTGCTTGTTTTAATTAAACTTTTTGCCTTATTGAAAAACAATCAGTAACTATTTCGGTAGTAATAATATTATTGTATAACGCAGCTCGATACAACGTAGATCGGTAGCAAATAAAAATCAATTGGCTCGTGTTCTGAATATTTATGAAACAGAATTGCCAGCAAGGGTTGAACTGAAACATTGCACACTGTATTGGCGACAATAAACAGGCTAACAATTACAAGCGTCAACAAGAACAAAGATCCCAAACTGATTGACAAGGATTCAAGCAGCGACAACTTATAACTCACTGGTTGCTGCTTGCTAGTTGGCAGCACAACAAATTAACCTGGTTGTGTGGTCCATGAAGCCGCCGCTTCAACTGCGGTAGATCTCAGCACTGACGCCACCAGAACAGAGTTAAGTACAAGAAAGAAAGTTGACGTGCCCATGTACATTGTCATACCGAAAACATAACTAAATGTACTTTATTCAGGAGTAGAATTGAAAATTGAATGTTTGTATCTATTTAAAATATGTACTTCATTTTAAATATTCAATCATATCATATGTAAATAGTTTTACTTGTAATAGATAATCGTTAAGTTAAGTCATCACACTACCGCCGGCTTTTCTAAATGTGACGTTCACATTTTTTTTCTGAAGCTCAGAACCAAATTGTGCGAGTAGTATACGAAATTTCGAAATTTCCAAAAAAAAAAAAAAACTAAAAAACATAGTTTAAAGTGTGTTTGATATCGCTAAAGAATTCAATCTTTTAGCTGGCATGGTTGATTGAATATAATTTTTCACTCTATTTAGGCAAAAAAAACCTCCGCTCATCGCTGCAATTGCTTACTGCCGTCGATACATTCTTAAGGCTATTAGTTCCTTTATGGGACAAGCAATCGTTTGACCCATCCGTGCCATACCACATAACATTAATTTTTTTGGCTCTTTTGCTTGCCTCTCAATTCCGTCGTTATTGAGTGCGGATTTGTGTATGTCGTATGAATAATCATCAAAATAATTTGACCTTAAGAATCACATTGTATGAAATAACATATAAATGTATAAAACCCATCTTCATTTTTAATCACGTATTACAATGTTTTGTTTTTTTTTTTTGTTCAAAAGCAACATTTTACATGCAGTTGTGTTTTAAGAACCGGTAGTAGCGTTAATCATTTATAGTACACTTCATTGCGCATTAAAAAATTAAGGTCGAGTTTAAAATGCAAGTGTTGGGAGGACACTTCGTGTGTGAAAATCGCATTGTAAAAGTATTTATGTATACGTTTTGGGGTAAGACATTGTAGGGTTATACGATTCAGATGTAGATTAACGCAGTACACGTGGTTTGTTTAAAAAGTAAGAAGACTTTTTATTTTACTTGGTCCACGTGTTATTGATTTTATGTTGCTACATATTGTACTTGTATATCCCCAATATCATTTTCGTTTTTCAGTTTCGTTTCGTTCGGTTCGGTTTGGTTGTTTTCTTCTAGACTAATATCCCCAATATATTTTGTCATTATCAGTCACGTGTTTTGGCTCGTCTTTGATTTTTGCCTATTCCAAAAAATGGATCAATGAATTTGTATTAATTTTTTTGTGAAATACCATACAAAGTACTTAAATGTTGTCTGTGGTATTTTCGGAGTCAACCTTGAGCAAAAGGAAAATATAAAAACCCTTCACAGAAGGCCGAGAAGATGTTAATGACGATGCTCGACCTGGAAGACAACAACGGATGAAAACAACAGTGAAGAAAATTGTTATGAAGTATCGTCGAATTACTATTAGAGAAGTTGCTGACGATGTCGGCATATCGGTTGGCTCAAGCAATGCAATTTTTTCAGATATTTTGGGCATGAAACGTGTGCCAGGGAAGTTTGTTTATACAGATTTTTTGAACCATTTTTTGGAATAGGCAAAAATCGAAGAGCAACTAAAACACGTGCAAGCAAAACAGCTGTCAAAAATTAACTTAATATTCAAAATGGCCGAACTTGTCAGCATAAGTGTGTTATGTTGGTACTCACATAACACAAACAAATTGAAAATCGAATATACTAAGCCCGCATAAATTCAAAATACTTTTTCAACAGACCTCGTATGTCATATGTCGTATTTGAACTGAATGTTCAAATTATTGAATGTGCTTAAAAACGACAATTTGCCGTAAAAACTTTTGCATGCTTCTCGAAGTTCTGCCACAAGTCTGTCTATAATCACTAGACATACTGTCACTCTGAATTAATGAAAATGAAGGAGAAGCATCTTCGGCACTCTCTTCTACCGTGAGCTTACTCTTCCGCAACCTCTTTGTGTTTTGTGTATTCTTTAACTAATGACAGTTCGAAAGCTTACTGTTGATTTTGTGGTTTGATACCCAAATGCGGATATATACGCACGTTCATCAATCCATGTGCTTGAAACTGTGATATTAAGTCTTCACAGACAAGTATTCACGAAAAATAAATCGACATATCATTGTGCACATATAATCTTTATAGCAATATAAAATTTGGGTGTACGAAGTTTTGTGACTTTTTATCTCCTCAACGGCTAGGCCAATTTTGATAACTTTTTTTTTATTTGTTTTATTTATGGGGTCTCCAAGATGGTTTATGCTTCAGTTGCACCCGGTAGGCGGCGCTGTTGTCGAAATAGAGGCACTTTTTTACCAAATTTTTAACATTTTTGTATCTAGCGCACACTATACTAAGCCGATTTGAAATTTTTTTTTGGTAAATAACAAATAAATGCTAATAAAAAGAGTTGCATACTTATTTTTTTTTGTGTTTAACTTTTAATACAATATTTTTAAGTATTAAGTTTTTTGAAAACCACTGCAAGACCAAACATAATGATTTTAATGCCTTGATTGTTGTTATTGTTGTATTTTTCCTCTCTGAGTACGCACTTTTTGCACTCTTCGTATCTGTATTTTATGTTCAGTTAAAGTGGGACAAGAAAGAGACAGTGTGTTTCGTTGTTTGTGCTTTGCGTTGTTTGTGTTTTGTGTTTGAGGGCTATTGATCAATTTTGGTTTATTTATAAGGGAAGTGGGGGTCGCGGGGTAGTCTTGTACTGCTCTTCTTCTTTCGCGTATTTAAGTATTACTAACATATTTCGAACAGCACGTCACTGTCATTTAATAAGTATATGTGTAAAAACATCAATATCAACGGACTGTAACATTTCATCATGGTAGCAGTCTCTAGTCATTCTAATTACAATGGTATGTATATACTTAGTTTTACACATAACAGAACATTTTGCTGCAGATTGTTCTCTTTTTTCTTACAAAGCATTGTCCATTACTGGAAGTGACGCTTTAAAACTTTTGCAGGCAAAGGCACTGGCTCGACCTGGCCAGTGCTTTTTAGGTGGGAGATTTTCAGATAAACATGATTTTTTTTTTTTTAAAGCTATAAAATTATATTACAGTTTGGTTTTTATTTGTATTGTATATACATTTGTTTTATAGAGTATTAGTTACTAGCCTTACAGCTACGAGCTGCACGAAATAGTCCAACAGAGTTATTCAATAATCTTAACAAATCAAGTGTTTGTAAGGAAAGAGGGAAAATTATTAAAAACTTTAGTTTGTACGGAAAAAATTCTCTTTATGAAAGAAAAAACATCAAATCTATAAAACAAAAAAGTTACAGAACGAGATCTGTCTACATCTGTGAAATGAACGAATACAAAATCATTTTAGCGAAGCAAAAGTGGATTTAGGAACTTAAACGACAAGAGAACGGTGAAATACGGAAGAGCATCAAATAAAAACCAATGCAAAAGAAACCCAACCAAAAAGCTCAGATTCGGAAGTGACAATGATGCCTTTGTACATCAACTGTTGGAGATTGCCTGGGGGTGATGTATAATGGACTTTGAACAGAGGAGACACAAAATATGAACTCAACGGATAAAAGCCGTTCATTTACTGTTGACTCAAATCGTTTAGGTAAAGTTAAACAACTTGTTCCGTTAATTGTTAAACAATGAATGTGCAACAGAACAATTTGGTAAACAATGACGGTGAATGAAAACGAAAATAATGGCTTTCATAAAAAAAAAAAAAAAGATATCCAAGTAATTGATGACAAAAACAAATATACCTATTAGGTACATATGAATGTATATAGAAGATATACAATAATTAGACTCAACTGTTGCGAATACTAAATAGATAGTTAAGGTAACTTGAATCAGTGTAAATTGCAATATTAAACAAAAGATGTGTACATTCATATTTAAATAGTATAATATGTGTACAGTTGAGGAGCTTAGCATATAATTGGAAGAAATCCTAATATGTTACATGTATTGAAAAGACTTTTTTGGCATGTATTTATTTATCTCAATGTTATATACGTATATAAATATATATATATATGTATAACAATAGTACATTGTATTAAAAAATAACAGACCTGACCTGACAAAATTTCTAAGGAAATTAAAGGGCGATAGTGGTAATGCAGTTTGCAGCGCAGCGTTGGTATAGCAGTGCGCTTACCTACTTTTATTTTTCTCTTCCTATTATCATTTTCAATTCATTCTCTTTGAAGTTTAAGGCGATCTGATTGGCTGCTTAACTTTTCCATTTCTCATTATTTTCATTGGTTGAAACTTGGATCGAAAAAATAAAAGCACAGCCCACCTCGCAAAACATCACCCATTTCTTTTATGTGGATAAAAGTAAAAATTTATATAGTTCATCTTTATAGATTTTAAGTATAATAATATCTACATGGGTAAATCACTAATGAATACAAATGCAACTCCATAACTTTTAACTATATATATGACAAGTCTTTTAAGAACATAGTACTTAGTATTTCTTTATATGTACAATAATTACAAAATATAGTATATACCAATATATTGTTTATTGCCGTAAAATAAAGCTGTTCAACTTTTATTGTACATAAATATTGTAAATACACATTTTCTTTTAAATTCCCCATAGCCAAGATATCTTTGTACAATGTGTAAAGAGGTACAATAAGGACTCTCCGCTTCGGCTGTATTAGATGAATTCATTAAGCTCAAGTATTTTTTTTTTTTTTCACTTTCTTCGAAATTAACAAGCGGACCGTATGGATCTTTATTTATTTATTGTAGAATGACCACAGAATGATATTTTAACAATTTCCGTATATTCGCTTTGTATTTAACTACATATATATAGTATAGTTTTTTTAAGTTAAAAATAAATAAAGTGCCCGTCGCTTATGCAAAAATGCACCAAACTTTGGAAGGCAAAGAATATTTGAAATCATAACATGTATTTTCCATATTTGAGGGTGCCACAGAAAACTCTTCCCTCTCAATTCCACCAGATTTTAAATTTTTGGTGCCACAAAAAACTCTTTCGGGAGTTTTTGAATCCACCCATAAGAACATTTTTTTTAATGAATTATTTATATTATACTTTTTGAAAGTAAACTGCATAATTTTTTTTGAAAACATGTCATTTGTTTAAACTTTTAATTCGCAATTTTACGAAATATCTTGTAAACCTCCTTCAGTCGACAAAGCCAATAGAGCGGTGGGATGCAAACTTGTTTTAAATGTCATATTGAATTTTTCGGAGTTATTGTTTTATCGAATAGATCAATAAATTGTGTTGTATATTAAAGTAATAAAACTAAGAAAAACGCTATGCTTAAAATGTTCATTAATCAAGTATGCATAGTAAATGCATTTAAAGTAAAAGTGAATTAAAAATTTGTTTCAAGTTGTTGCCAACTTTTCCTGTTGCGGAATTTGAACACCATGTTGGAAATGAAGAAGAAACAAAATAAACAAAAAGCGGGATTTGAAACTATAAATCAAATTTTTCAATTCGGTTCTACGCAATAAATCAATGGCCATTAACCGAGCCCAGTGGCGGCGCTAGACCAAATGTAGACGTCGGCGATATCGGCTTTGCGGGGGCTATTTCATTTCCCAGTCAAAAAGAAAACGTAAAATATTGTAGATTGAGATTGTATGAGTATGTATGTTTTGAGTTTTATTGCTAATTATTATTATTATTGTTGACAAATATTACACATACACATAGCCCATAGCGTCTGCGTACAACTAACAAATTTTTTTTAGAAAAGAAAAAACGCTAATTTTTTTTTGCTTAAATTTATTCTTTATATTCTTAAGTATGTAAATTAAAAAAATCTAAGTCTAGCAACAAGTAAATAAAGGCACCATAAAGTCTGCGTTCAGTTTGTTTGTTTGATAAAAAAAACCCTTTACTTTTGATGATATTGTTATTTCTTTTTGTTTATTTTCCATTCTATTATAATAATTGATCTTTTAAAGAGCTCTGTGGCACATTTTATTTAAAAGTATTAACAATATGTAAATATGGAAACCAAAGAAAAAGAAGTTAGCATTTCTGAGAGAAAAATAGTTATTGATTTATGGAAAGATGGGAAAAGCCTTAGAAAAATTGGACAAACTATTAAAAGAACGTATTCCTCAGTCCAGCGCGTAGTAAATAATTTCAAAGAAACCAGAACTTTTACGTCTAAGCCGCGGTCAAGGCGTCCAAAGGTTAACCCTCGAATTACCTCAACAAAACGTAAAGGAAATGTTAAAAAATAAATTTGTGCGGAAAATGCAAGAAAAATTTTACGTGGAGATGGGTATCATGGCAGAGTTGCTCGAAGAAAACCGTACATTTCACTTGTGAACAGACGAAAGCGCATTGAGTTGAGTTGCATAGATGAATACATATTAAAAAAAAAGTCGCTTTTTTCCTTTAACCGCTTCAATCTTTAAAACTACGCAACATATTTTGATGCGGTTGTTTTTAATAAATAGAGTGATTGAAGAGGAAGGTTTATATTTATAATAACATCCATTAAGTAGTGGAGAAATACTGTTATTTTCACTGTACATACACCTAAATGCCTATCTCTAAAATTAATGTAGTTGGCATAATGCTATAATTCATGGAAAAAGCATTTACTGTCACTAAAATATTCCAGCTTCTCATTATTTACACAACCTAGTACAACACAAATTAAAATATATGAATTTTTCATCTTTTAGCCTAACTGTCATAGACGCTATATCCGACGGAACTGATAACGCAGATCTCTCTTGGCCCATTGTGTTGCTCAAGTAGGTCTTAATCAATTTTAATTTAGAAAAACTTCTCTCAGCAGATACCGTACTGACTGGAACTGTGAGCATTGTTCTGATGGTGATATAAACATTTGGATAAACTTCTTCCAAATTATTTGCTAATATGTACTGAATAAGCTGTTTTGCACTGTTGACAGAGTTTAAAAAATTTTCATAAGGTTCTATGTCGCTGTGTTCACCTTCTCGAATTATTGTACCTAAATCATTACAATGCTTGAGAAGGTCGTCCTTTGGTAAAGATTTCAAATAATTGATATCATAAATGAAACCAAATCGTTCTTAATATTCGTTGAGTGTTTTGAATCGGCATTCGGTGTCAACTATTTCAAGTAATTAACGTATTCATTAGCATAATCAAATTGTAAAAATATCGCTTTTACTGCTCCGATTCTACCGTCCCATCGGACGGAGATTATAAAGTCAAGTTTAATTTAGTTTTTACAAGAACCCAACGCTTGCTTGACTTTGAAAAGAGCACATAGATTTTATTGATAAAGCCGTAAAATGTTTCAGCTGTTGTAAAAGAATTAGCTGCATCTATCAAAAGCGAATTCCAACTGTGGCATCCACATGGCTTGAAGAATGCCCTTGGATTAATATTGGGTATTCGAGTTCTGACATCTTTATTGATGCCGACCATATTGGTGCCGTTATCATATCCCTGTACTCGACCGTTTTTTTATATCTAGACCATATCTTCCTAGTTCTTCTAAGATTGTGTTTGTTAAGTACTCTCCCATTGTTTTTGCAAAGCTAATAAACCCAACAATATGGTCCTCTATCGCTCCATTTTTTCAACACGGCTAACATCCCTGGTGCAATCGACCATGAAGGCATAGTATTTCGCTTGTTTAATATTTCGTCAAAAACGTTCCAGGTGGTCCTAATAATTTGAAAAGGTCTATAAAATTGCCACTGTGGCTGCTATTATTAAGGTTAAAGGATTCTCGATTAGCTCTAAATGCAAGATTGTGTGAGGCTATGTAGTATATTATATCTATCAAACTTTCAAACAAGTTATACCTATACTTTTGCGATTCCTAATCAATCTCTCACTTTCTTGATCTATTGTTTTTACATATTGGATTTTCTGATAAAAATCCATCCATTTAATCATGCAAACCACGTATCCTTGACTTTCTTCATGTCTTTGCAATATCCGGTTCAGATCTTTCCATTAACAACATCCTTCTTTTACCATCTGTGTCTGTAGGAAAGCAATAAAATTTGTCTTGAGAGTAAGCCAACCATCGACGATATTGAGTTTCACCATTACTTAATTTTCGAGTAAAATGAAATTATGCAAAATGTCTTTTATTTGCGTCTTTGGAGTATAAATGTCTTTCTTAATTGATCTGCTTGCTCTTGATTTTCAGAATCCCAAATCATCTCACTTTCTAACTCTTCATTAGATTCCGAATCTTGGATCACAGTTGATTCACTCGATTCTGAAGCTGTTTTAGAAATTGAAAATGTTAGAAAAACTAAAGCAAATTGGATAAGTGACTCATCAGGGGATTCCGTATCATTTACAGGTTTCTTAAGAAATTTCATCATCCTGCAACAAATAGCTTGGTTGAACAGAACCGTTTCAGCCTTTCTTTTTCTTTTTGATACGCCGGATTCCCATTTCCTTACATCTCTGTCTCTACTGGTTCTTCCAGATATGACGACCTAAAATACAGACTTATAAATAATTACTTTGCACTACACCGCTACTGATCTGGTGATAAGTTTATATTTTGACGTTTTGCGAACAAATATATGTTAAGAAGAGTATTTGGATATTTGTTTACCTTAAAGATATGTAATAATTCAAAAAAACGACTTAAAAATTAACAAATAACTAGTTGTCCACTTAAGTTGTAAAAACAAAAGTGAAGATAATTAATATGTAGGTATTACGTTGTTGTCTGGAAAAGAAAAAGTGAGTTATTAGAATCAGTTTGATTATTTCATTGCACAGCAAAGAGACTCGTGTCACCAATATGTGCGTATGACTCGCACAACAGGGAATGAGCAGTAATGAGTTTTGTGGGTAAGGGGACTGTGATGCAAATGCAATTGTCGTCCCGCGCATGTTGGAATTGTTTATAATTTGTGTGAGTGTAGGTGATTCGGCAACTTGCGCGGTATTGCCTGACTTTCATAGGGTTGCCAGGCCACTCTCCAAATCTATACGAATAAGATAACTTTAAAAAAAAGGTTTTTTTTAAATTTTTTTGCAACGTTCGCTGTGATCCACAGGCAATTTATATTTAATAGGTCCTATTTAGTAATATCTTTTGTTGCAAAATTCGTAATGTAAACTAAAAAACAGCTAATAAGCAATCACAGAAAACAACAGACACAGATGCATAGTAGAGTGTCGTACAAAATTGTAATAATTTGACTTCTTAATTTATCCTTAATGGCAGACACGTTTGTTCCGTTGTTTTTATCTTTCCAATTTCTCATAAAAGTGCAAATTTCATGAGTACTACAGCAGAAGGCAAATTAAAGGAAAAAGGTGCCTCTCAACCATAAATACAAATCAAAATACACTATTTTCGCCTTCGTCAACCCTTGACTCGGAAATAAAAAGTTAAAATATACGGACTAATTTTCTGTTTATTGCATGTAAACAATTCTTTTAAAAAGATCGGACACATAAAATTAATTAAAGGGATATTCTGGTTTAACTATACATATTTGTGTACATATGTAGGTACATAATAATAAGTAAAATAAAATAAAATTTGAATATTTTATTGCTTATTTTGATGATTTATTATTTTCTATTATTCAAAAAATCTCAATCTTAATGCACACACCGTTTTTCCAGTCTTTTGGGTAAATACAATGATCATGTTCTTTATGTACACACAAAAGCCTTCGTACATATGATACATACAGGGTGCGTCATCTTGTCATATCTACAACATCCTGACATGACACACATCTACTAAAAAGATCGACTCATTTTAAAAGGTAGATATTTCAAATGGCCACTAGAATCACCTAATTTCACTTGACTTATGTTCAATTAGTGTAGGGTTACTTCAAATTTAAAGCTTACATCACGCTTCTTGAAACAACTTAACACAATAAGCGTATGGAGATCGTGCCTCTTCTCGTCGAAAAGTGGAAAAAAATTTTTTTTTAAATCTTGGACTGGATGCCCTATTGGGTCGGTTCTGGCAGCCACTTACCAAAAATTTATATATTATATAAATTTAATTATACTCTTCACGGGAGTGAATAGAATTATAAGTTTGTCATGAATTTTGTAATAGGCAGAAGGAGGCAAAAAAAAAAACCACATAAAGTATATATTCTTGATCAGCTCGATTAGACGCATTGATTAAGCCATGTCCGTCTGTCTGTCTGTATGTATGCAAACTAGTCCTTCAGTTTTTGAGATAGAGGGCTGCAATTTTGCACGAACCTTTATTTTTACCAAACGCAGTACATTTGTCGGAACCACCCGAATGGGACCACTAGGGGGTACCTACAATACAACCCACCCATTGGTATTCATGTTCTTATTAAAAAAAAAAATTTTTTTTGTCCTATCGAACTGAAACTTGGACACTACCAGTTTCCAAGATAGGCGCAGTAGATTTGTTGGAACCAGCCGAATCGGACCACTAAGGAGGATACCTACAGTACAAATCCCGTGAAGAGTATTTCATCTTCGGCATAGTCGAAGGTAACGTTCTTTCTAGTTTTATAAATACTTTTTGGCAGTGTTACTATAATCGAATTCTATTGTTTTTTATTTAGTTTTAAGAGTGTCGATTATTGAATAGCGCACCCTGTATACTCATAATAACATATTTATTATTTTATTTGTCCGATATGATAAACATGTATGTATAGGGTAGTTGCAATGGAACAATGTCAAAAAAATATTAGCCTTACATGCCAAAAATCTCTAACTATGAAAATCACAGCGGGAATTCGCAACTGTCAAACTAATTTGTTATCATAATATTGGGAAATCCTTTAGAAAAAAAATTTTTTAAAAAGCATTTAAAAAAAAAAAGTAAATGAAATTTAACTTCGCCAATGCTGAAGTTGATATACTCTTCACGCACCCCCTAGAAAACGTTTTCGTAACGCTCTCTGATAGAGCATTCAGAAATATTTAATTACTAGCAGCCCGCCCCGGCTTCGCACGGGTGGTGTACCTATCTATTTTCTATCTACATATCTATCGATCTATAAAAATATATACAGAACCGATTTTAATAATATATATTTCAAACAACAAATGAATGGTGATGAAGCAAGTTGTATATTATCTCTCGTCTAGTTACAAGATTGATGGCACAGGGTTGATTCACTTCAGCTTCAGAATTTCCAAGAAAATAAATTTGAAGAAATTTATATTCCCCATCAATTGGCAATAATGCTCCAGCGAAATGGTGAATTTGTCCTTGAATCTTTAATGTAGAAATTCATTTATGGACTTTTCATATTCGTGGTTATATGTTGGAACGAATGTGTATCATTGCCGTTTAGATAACATAATCCTGTTGGTTCAAGGCGAAACCTCAAAGTACTGCAATATTGACAACTTGTGCTCATTGTTCTAATCTGCACGTAATTATCGCCGGCGTAATCGACAGTCGCATCATACCTGAACGCCAAACGTTCATAGGCAATTGCAACGTTTGCTCTTCTATTTTGTTCCGGAGCTGTAAGTGATCTTACTCGAGAAATTCTCCCTCTCTCTGCCTCCAAAAATTGGCTACGTTCTTCTTCCGATACATTGCTTCGAAGATTATAAAGTCGAGTTGCATTCCACGTTCTCCGACCGATGTTTTGACGAGTCGTTGGTGTCACTTTTTCTTATAATTTGATTTAGAGTTGTCACGATATTATGAAGAAATTTTGTGTCTATCGCTCTTCTGCATAACGTTATTTGTTTGTTAGTGCAATGGTTCGCAATGTTTTTTGGATCAGGGACCACTTTGATTTTACTATTACACTCATCCTCACTTTACAAAAAACAAACGAAACACAAACAAATCAAGCGTACTCAGAGAGGAACAATACAACAATAACAACAACCAAATCATTAAAAACGTACAAAACTTTTTATGCTTGGTCTTGAAGTGGTTTTCACAACACTTCACACTTAAAAATATTACACAATATTAAAAGTTAAAAACTGAAAAAAATAAGTATGCAACTCTTTCCATTAGCATTCATTTGTCACATAAAAAAATTATTAAAATCGGCTTAGTATTGCGTGCGCTAGATAAAAAAATGTTAAAAATTTGGTTAAAAAGTGCCTGTATCTCAACAATAGCGCCACCTACTGGGTCCAACTGAAGCATAAACCATAAACCATTGTAATTAATAATTTACAATATATTTTAATATTCTGTTATAACCTAAGCAACTTTAAGAATCATTTGTTCTTTTAAAAAAAATCGGTTCAGTATATTTTGCACCAAATAAAAAAAAAATTTAAAAATGGCATAAAACTATCTATATCTGGACAACAGCGCTACCTACCGGATCTAAATGTAGCAAAGAACCTGACTGTAACTCCATGAGTACAACAAAAAAACAAAATCATCAAAATTGGTTCAGCCGTTCTCGAGTTTTGCGGGGTCATACTATTTTTTGATTGTATATTTATATATACAGATGATCACCCGTAAGAAGAGAGTGAAGTGGTTCAGGTGGAGGGAGAATTTCTTCTAATTTGACTTTTCCTTGAAAGCAACACATGCCTTTCCATTCGTCCTTGAATTTCAATGCCAAGCAATGTTCACACACTACTGATAGTATACGATCGTCCTTGTAAGAAATCGAAGGATCGTAATTCATGGCAGACTTTTCTTTATTTACCCATGAATTACCCATGAATTAGTAACTCGTATTGGAATAAATATCGCTCGGTGACACGAACTCATATTTTTTCCGCTTATCAATCCCAAGAATGTGGAAAAAGCAACGGCTGGTTCTATTAGAGAAACCAAACAAGCCGGCAGGTAAACCAAGTGCATACACACTTCTTTGTATGATCCATACGATTGGCAAAGCTCTAGGGCGGTTAATCTGTGCCCGCTTAGAACAACACAAAATTTGGCTTTCGCAGGAAGTGAAACGCTATTGATGCAATAAAGAAGCTCACTGATATAGCAGCTGGAGCTATTGAAGGAAATAGATGGAAGTATGGTACAGAAGAATACTGCGCAGTCATCAGATTTGATGTGAAAAATGCTTTCAACTGAGCGTAGTGGCCTCATATCATGCAGGCACTAGAGGCAAAAAATACGCCTCTGTACCTACAGCGAATCATAAAGAGCTATCTGTCCAAAAGAGTATTGCTTTATGATACGGATGAAGGACCAAAATCTTATGTGATGACTGCTTGAGTACCACAAGGCTCAGTATTGGGTCCGATTCTATGGAATGTATTCTACGATGGAATATTGCGTCTTCACACACATCACAAAAGAAGTGCAGATAATCGTATATGCTGATGATATCGTGGTTCTAATAGTAGGGAAGGAACTGCAGGAAATCCATAACCTATGCAGAGATATGGTAATGAAACTGAAGAATTGGCTAATCATGGCAAAGCTCGCAGAGCAAAAGATAGAAGCGGTGCTTATCACAAGCAGACATTGAGAATATCTCCCTTGATGTAGACAGTTTGCAATAAACGCGCAGCCAATATTGAAATAGTTTGGTGTGATGGTAGACGCGAGACTGAACTATAAATCACACATCAAAAGGGTAATATCCACTGTTTTGCCACCAGATATATTGGCTCTTGAATTAAAAAGAGCCTATGAGAGATCCAAGAACATTGGTAGGCGGTCGACGGCAACAGAGCGAAAAGAAGAAAGACAAGTGAGTATACTTGAGTGGCAAAAGCGATGGGATACATCAACCAATGGAAGATGGACTCACCGCCCAATTGCAAATGTACAAACGTGGGTTAAGCGTGAACATGGCGAAACAGATTACTATCTGACGCAGTTCCTTCAGAGAGTGCCTTCATAAGAACGGCCATGTTTATGGGGTAGCATGTTCTTTCTGTGGCAGCAGCAGCGAAAATGTTGAGCAAGCATTTTTTCATTGCTCAAATTACAAAAGGCAGAGGGAAATCATAGAAATGGTTATGGGAGATTGATTTACTCCAGAGAATGTTGTGGTGCATATGCTGCAATCGAGGCGAGTGTGGAGTATGGTGAAGGATCTGTCTGAAACAGTACTTCAAGAACTGAGAAGTATAGAGCGTCAAAGAAGCACAAGTTGAGGCTTTGACTGGTGTCTAAAATTGTTGATGTTAGCCAAAAGGCTCAGCTCTACCCTGCGATGTAATGTCCAACGCTAGTCCCGTAGGGTAAGTAAAAGCTTAAGGAGTCTGGTGTAATCGGATATTATTACCCGCGCGTGAAGCCGAATGATGTACTTCGTAGCACACGATTTGAATTGTGCCTACTGTCAGTGATATGTCGGTATCTTCGAAAGATTTCCTGGGTGCTTCTTTTAATAAGCTTGGTTGTAAAATGTGTAATTAATAATTTACGTGAATGAACAACAACTGGACCAATTATAATAAAATTGAGATTGTTCACATCTTGTGAAGAATACCTTTCAATTGTTTTTTTTTTTTTTTTTTGTCAAAATCGGTTCAGTGGTGTTAGCAGGAAAGGACTTACAAATTCAATGTTTATCGTTTAATTATATAGATTTCATGAAATCAAAAGTGGAAGTATTTGAAAAATTCCTTGAGTCTAAAAATATGACTGAGCGACAGACTGGTTGCAAGATCATTCGGAGTGATAAGCGACGTGAGTATATCAATAAACAGTTTGATGATTTGTTACAGAAAAATGGTATAGTACGACGGTGCCAAATAGTCCTCAAAAAAACGGTGTAGCGGAACGAGCAAATCGCACCTTGATGGAGATGGCAAGAAGTATGCTGGAGGTCTTATGGGCAGAGGCAGTACTGACAGCATGTTATATCAGAAACCGATCTCCAATTGCAGCATTAACCAACATGACACCCTACGAAGCATGGGTTGGTAAGAAGCTCAATGTGCAGAACATGCGAATTTTCGGGTCAATCGCTTTTGGCCTAGATAAGACACAACACAACAAATTCAAAGCGAAGGGTAAGGAATATCGCTTGGTTGGATACTCGTATATAGACTATACGATGCACACAAAGGGCAGGTCGTGGAAAAATGAGATGTTTTATTCGACGAGTTGTGTAAGGCAGATGACAGATACGAACTAGTCCAGTTTGATATTCCAGCGGTTAGATCCAGTTGATACACAAAGAAATGATGTAAGGCAGCTCGACTCATATTGTATACCGACACAATATGAAGTTAGAGGAAGAAGTGGGGAGCACGAGTGAAGACTACGCCACTCCAGATGAGCTGGGGGATGACAATCAGGAAGAGCATTACGATGATGATGCGAAGATTGGGCCAGGTAGACCAAAAATAATAAGGTCATGTAAACCAGGGCGACCATAGAAACAGTTTAATGTCTTAAATAACTTTTAACTTTTAATATTATATAATATTTTTAAGTGTGAAGTGTTTCGAAAACCACTGCCAGACCAAGCATAAAAATTTTTGTACGTTTTTTCGTTCTTAATGCTTTGGTTGTTGTTATTGTTCTATTGTTCTTCTCTGAGTACACTTGCTTTGTTTGTGTTTCAATTTTGGTTTGTCAATAAGGGAAGTGGGAGGGTCGCTTTCGTTAGTTGTTAAGTGAGGGTGAGTGTAATAGTGAAATCAAAGTTGTCCCTGCTTTAAAAACGGTTGCGAACAAACAAACAAATAACGTTATGCAGGAGAGCGATAGACACAAAATTTCTTCATAATGTCATGATAACTCTAGATCAAAGCGACTATGAATGTGTAATACAGTGGTTCCGACCAGTTTTACGTAGGAGCTTATATATGATCCGAAAATAAATTCATGTTCTTTTCCAATATTAGGATTAAACGTTTCGATTGAAGTTTATTTTTAACCTTGTGGTCCCTGCTAATAATAATAGTAAAATCAAAGTGGTCCCTGATCCAAAAAAGATTGCGCATCACTGCATTAAGAAACAAATAACGTTATGCAGTAGAGCGATAGACACAAAATTTCTTCATAATGTCGTGACATCTCTAGATCAAAAAAATGCCACCAATGACACGTCAAAACATCGGCCAGAGAACTTGGAATGCAACTCGACTTTATAAGCTTCGAAGCAATGTGTCGGAAGAAGAACGTAGCCAATGTTTGGAGTCAGAGAGATTGAGAAAAAAATGACGTTATGCAGTAGAGCGATAAACACAAAATTTCTTCATAATGTCGTGATAACTCTAGATCAAAAAAATGCCGCCAATGACACGTCAAAACATTGGTCGGAGAACTCGGAATTCAACTCGACTTTCATAAGCTTCGAAGCAATGTGTCGGAAGAAGAACATAACCAATGTTTGGAGTCAGAGATATTGAGAATTTCTCGAGTGGGATCACTTACGGCTCCAGAACAATCCATTCCGTTGAGATTAGGGGAGAGGCGACAAAATAGACGTGCAAACGTTGCAATTGCCTATGAACGTTTGGCGTTTAGGTTTGATGCAACTGTCGATTACGCCGGCGATAATTCCGTGCCGATTGGAACAATGAGCACAAGTTGTCAATATTGCAGTGCTTTGAGGTTTCGCCTTGAACCTACTAGATTATGTTGTCTAAACGGCAATGATACACATTTGTTCCAACATATAACCACGAATATGAAAAGTCCATAAATGAATTTCTATATTAAAGATTCAAGGACAAATTCACTATTTCGCTGGAGCATTATTGCCAATTGATGGGGAATATAAATTTCATCAAATTTATTTCCTTGGAAATTCTGAAGCTGAATGGAATCAAAGCTTCATATGTTGTTTAAAACAAAAATATTTTTAAAATCGGTTATGTATATACTTATATAGATCGATAGATATGTAGATAGAAAAAAGGTAGATAGAAGATAGGTACACCACCCGTGCGAAGCCGGGGCGGGCTGCTAGTATTACATAAAACACAACTGCTCGCGCTCCGCTTCTGCTTCCTTCTACTCGCTATTTACTTCTACTCGGCTACTCGACCAGGCCTGCTTCAAGGGGTGCATACACGCCAACCACTTCTACATTCTGCCATATCTGACTTAGTCATCGTCCTTACGGACTTCATACCGGTCACTGCGCTTGACCTTCGTAATTTCATATGGTCCCAAATATTCGCTCTCCAATTTTTTTCTGGCTATGAATTGTGGACGACGAATTACGATTAACTTGAGGAGATTATTCGTCAATTTTAGGAAATCGAAGGTTGCGGTGATTTAGTTGTGAAGTTTACCAAGGAAGAATTGGATTGTGAGGACCATATTAAATCAAATTTTATGCGGTTACCTACTGGTGAATACTCAGTGCGACTACCATTTAAGCTTAGTTTTGGGATGTTAGGAGATTCTTATTTCCTAGCCCATCGTCGATTTATCAATTTAGAAAAAAAGTTGCAGAGCATATACTGCTTTCATACAGGAATATCTGTATTTCGGTCACATGCCAATCGTTGGACCAGAATCACTAAAATTATGTAAATATTTTTACCTCATCATTATGTCCTGAAAGAAGACAGCACGACAACAAAGTTGAGAGTTGTTTTTGATGGCTCTGCAACCACATCATCAGGCTACTCATTGAACGATAGCCTAATGGCTGGACCAACCATTCAACCAAAACTTGTAACCATTCTACTTCGTTTTCGTACACATCGTATTGCATTAATGGGGGACATTTGTAAGGTGTACCGTTGTGTTCGAATAGCAGCTCCTGACAATTATTTGCAGTGTATTTTGTGGCGAAATTCACCACATGAAAGTTTGCAGATTTTCAAATTGTATACTGTGACATAATGCACAAACTATGCATCATTTCTTGCGGTCCGCACTATGCAACAGTTGGCCATGGATGAGAAGATTGTGTTTCCCATTGGCTCAGAAATCTTGCGCCGTGATTTCTATGTTGACGACCTAGTCACTGGAGGAAATTCAACGAAAGAGGTCAAAGAAATTATGCGGCAAACTGCTGGAACAAGTGGTAATCCGAAGGAGCAATGTCTGGGCTGTACGGCGGGTGGGGTAGCACTTCCCAGTTGAGCGTTCCAAGGTATGTTTTGACGACCTGTGCAACATGCGGCCGAGCGTTGTCATACTGCAAAATAACCTTGTCGTGTCTTTCGACCGTTTCCGACCGTTTTTCAAGCAATGCTCGGCTCAAACGCATCAATTGACGTCGGTAGACTTCCCCAGAGATGGTTTCGTTGGGTTGGAGCAGCTCATAGTACACCACACCCTTCTGATCCCACCAAATACAGAGCATGAGCTTCGAACCATGAATATTCGGCTTGGATGTCGATGGCGCCGGTTGGCCGGGCTTGACATATGTTTTTTACGCTTTGGGTTATCGTAATGGATCCACTTTTCGCCAGTCACAATACGATGCAAAAAACCCTTCCGGCCAAGTCGTTCAAGCAGCAATTCGCACGTGAAAAATCGGCGTTCGACGTCTCTCGGCTTCAACTCGTATGGCACCCAATTACCTTGCTTTTGGATCATTCCCATCGCTTTGAGACGTCTGGAAATGGTTGCTTGGTCAACGTCCAACGTTTCGGCGAGCTCTTCTTGCGTTTGGCACGGGTCTTGGTCCAGCAATGCCTCCAATTCTGCGTCTTCGAACCTTTTGGGCTGGCCAGGTCGCTCCTTGTCCTCGGTATCAAAAACACCACTTTTGAAGCGTCGAAACCAGTACTCACAGGTTGAAATCGATGGAGTATGGTTCGGGTAGGCATCCAACAGCAATTGACGGGCTTGGGTGGTATTTTTCTTCAAATTGAAGCAAAAAAGCAAGGCTTCCCGCAAATTGCGTTTTGACGGCACGAAAGTTGACATACTCGGAGCACAAAAAAACTATGTTGTGTACACTTCAGCGAAATGACAGATACTGGTAAACAAAGCCTAATTATGAGGCTTTGACATGAATATTGTTACAGTCAATCATGAGCGAAATTTGCATTCCGGACCACGCTCTCTTTTGGATTCTATTCGATTGCAATATTGGCCTGTTGACGGTCGGAAAAGTGTTTCAAGTGTTGTCAACAAATGCATCGTTTGTTTTCGAGCCAAGCCGCGATTAATGGAGCATATCATGGCGGATCTTCCTGAGGATCACGTACATTCGTCGCATCCATTTATGGTCACAGTCGTGGATTTTTGTGGACCACTTTATTATAAAAGAGATGTGCGAAACAAGTCTCCAAATAAATGCTACATTAGTATTTTTGTTTGTTTTGCTACGAAAGCGGAGCATATGGACCTCGTGAAGGATTTGACAACTGGAGCCTTTCTCAATGCATTAAAGCGCTTTATATTGACGCGATGTAGGCCATCGTGAATTTGGTCTGACAATGCTACTAACTTCGTTGGTGCAAAAAATTAATTGGCAGATTTAAAAAGATTGTTCGAAAGTTGCGAGCATCAGCAAGCGGTTCAAGAACTTTGTCTAGCAGGTTGTATCAATTGGCGTTTCATCCCTCCTTGCTTCCCGCATTTTGGTGGTGTTTGAGAGGCGGCTGTGAAGACAGCAAATCATCACTTTTATCAAGTTGTTGGCCCTTCGTTGCTCAATTTCGATGAGCTACGTACAGTCGTTTGCCGTAATTAATTCTCGTCCGTTATTTCCTCTTTCGGATCATCCTGCTGATCTTGATGTCTTGACGCCAGCACACTTTCTTGGCACGGCTCCTTTATCATCATACAATATGTTGAGCCTGATTTATCTAAGCTCAATTTCAATCGTTTGGACCGATGGCAGCGTGTGACTTATTATCAGCAGTAATTTTGGTCATGTTGACGTGAGGAATATCTCATATAGCTTTAGCAGCGTTCCAAGTGGCGCATGTCTCAGCCTGGGCTCAGTGTTAATGATGTGGTTCTCATTAAGGAGGAGAACTTACCGCCTCTTAAGTGGCCATTAGCAAGGGTGGTCGGTCTAATTGCTGGCGCAGACGGCGTTACTCGAGTTGCTGATCTCAAGACTGCTACTGGGAGTATAAGAAGAGCCGTTCGCAAGCTGTGTCCATTGCTTAAACAGGATGATGTTGGAGGCCCATGCTCTCCAACGGGGGGAGTATGTTTGGTTATGCAGACAAAGCAGCTATTACATGAAATGGGTGACAGTTAGCATAGCGAGTCTAGATCGTAGGCATGATGGATGACGTCGGTCTAATCAGCTTGTTGCGGTTATTATGCAGATTCCGTTGTGTTTTATATGCTGACTGCGATTGCAGTTGTGTTCTGAAAAGTTTAGTTATCTTTGGAGCCGCGCTTGAGTGTTGCTTAATTGGTCTCGCGTTATCAACATATTTTGATTATACTTTGGTGCTTTTTTCGTATTAATTGTGGTGGTTCTCATCGCATGCTCGCCTTCTCTGTTCTTTCATCTCACTATCGTTTTTGGTTCGTTCATTTTCGCTGCAAGAGAGGCAGCATCATCAAAAGCAACAATAATAAAAGCTAAGTAACAACAAAATTAAAGTATTTAAAGTAACTCAGAAAAGATATAATAACTAAATGTATATCAGGTTAACCTGTGTACAACAATGAACTCATGTATAAATAAAAAGTGCATAAAATAAAAAATTCTTTGTTCTTTTACTAAATAGCAAAATTGGCACAAAGAAAGTTCGTGACTAAACAAAAATATTAAAAAATTTCATTGAAATAATCACTTTGTACACTTTTTTAAAACAAATTTAAAGCATGACAGATGTATTATTGATATTTATAGTTTATTATACTCTTCACGGAAGTGAATAGTATTATAAGTTTGTCATGAAGTTTGTAACAGGCAGAAGGAGACAAAAAAAAAAACCACATGGAGTATATATATTCTTGATCAGCTCGATTAGACGAATTGATTAAGCCATGCCCGTCTGTCCGTCTGTATGTATGCAAACTAGTCCATCAGTTTTTGAACTAGAGATCTGAAATTCTGCACGAACCTTTCTTTTTACCATACGCTGTACATTTGTCGGAACTACCCGAATCGGACTACTAGGGGTACCTCCTATACAAACCACCCAATTGAATTCATGTTTTTATTAGAAACACTTTTTCTTGTCCTATCGAACTGAAACTTGGACAGTTTCCAGGATAGGCGCAGGACATTTGTCAGATCCAGCCGAATCGGACCGCTAGAGGGGTACCTCTCATACAAACCACCCATTTGAATACTACAATGAAACATTCACTGCGTCCCGTGAAGAGTATTTCATCTTCGGCATAGTCGAAGATAACCTTCTTTCTAGTTTTTACTTACTAATTAATTAAATCAAAAAAAAATTTGAATCTTCGAAAATGTTAAAACATTAATGTGAGTAGGTTGTCATCATTTGCAATGTTGTTTTCGGCAACTTGGTTCATTTTGCTTAAATACTAAAAAGATTCTGTTTAAAGTATAAAATCATACTTACAACAACTGAAATGTTGAATTCTTTAAATGTATATTACCAACATAAACAATAAGCTACAGTTGTTGGTATTCAACAAAGATTTTGTTTCAAATTTTGTATTTTGAATGAAATTTCTTGTGCCGAATGCCCTTAAAGACGGTCGGGAGATCATAGAAGACTTGCCTCGTTCCGGACGGCCATCGACCTCTGACACTGACGATAACTTCAAAAAAAGTTAAAGAAATCGTGCTCGAAAATCGTCATATTAGTGTTACATAGATAGCACGTGAACTCAACATCACTCGTGAACCAGCTTGTTTACTTTTGGTCAACCATTTGGGCTTGCAGCACGTCGCCGATGGGCTCGTTCCGATTGAGCTGAATTTTCTCCAAAAATTTCGATTATCAAAAATTATAAGGTCAAAAACGCGATAAATACCATCGAACAGCCGCCCTATTCACCTGACTTAGCTCCGTGTGTCTTTTTCCTGTTCCCCAAACTTAAATTACCGCTTCGGGGAACCCGATATGACTCCATAGACTCCATCAAACAAAATTCGCCGAGAACTACTGAGGTGGACTGATTAAACCAGTTGCTGTAAACAAACTGGTTAAAAGACGCTCATTCTTGGCATAGTAATTAAGGACAGTCCTACAAACATACAGAAAAAACAAAACATAGAAAATACTTAACGCGGGCAATTTAAATGACAAATTCCATGTACTTTATTGCCTTAAGGTATATCGTGTAATTTTCATTATTGGATTTGTCTTTTTTAGAATTCCAGACCCTAGTTGTCCGATTTGGCTGATTCCAACAAATGTACAGCGTATTATGTTCTTTCTTCTACTGTATACAATCTGTTACAATCTGTTTTAACACATTTTTGATTGCATGAAATTGTTTAAAAGTCGACTTGAAAGTAAATATTTCCGGAAATTACCGATTTATTCATATATGTACATTCTACATTAATTTAAAAAATAGTGATACACATGTAAAGATAAAAAAAAAGAAGATATTTTTATTACACACATAGTATGCTTTCCTAAACCATTGCAGTATAATACAATAGATCTGATTTGTGGTTTTTATTGTTCTTACTTAAATAGTCCAATAAGGAATGACGATAGCTCATTAAAGCATCAAACGACAGACTGTAACAATTATGTGTTCCGGCAACTACTGAAATAATGGTGTGGATGATGATGTAGAATAGGAAAAAATGGACAAATAAAGACATTGGATACTCATTCCCTTAGTTATACATACATATAAGTATATAAGGATGTACATATGAACGTATTCACGTATGTCAGTTCATCATTCCAAAAGCATGTTTCCCTTTGTAATTTTGCTGAATGTATGTGTACAGATGAGTGTGGTAAAGTATCTAGTAAGACAAACACTGAAATTTTATAGTTTACTAGCTAATTGCACTCTGGGGGAGCTCAGATGTTGTCTACTTCTTCTAAAGCTTTCCGTATTATGTATTTCGTAAACCATTGTACGAATCAGCAAAACCATTCCAATGAAAATTCAGATTAAATAAAAAGAAAGATACAAAACGGGATTCAGTTTGCTTTAAAGCAAAATTATTCCGTTAACAGTTTTAGCATTCCTGCTTGTTCATCAAATTGTTGATTGTATTCAAGATCAAACGGAATGCGGCAACAGTTCGTAATTGACTTTTAGGTCCCGAAATGTAAAATCTTTCTTGCTAAAGATATTTACATGTGTAAATATCGAAGCAAGAAACTGTAAGAACATCTATTCGTCGTAAATAAACAATTTAAAAATTCTTTGCAAAATTTTGTTAAAAGCCAAATTGTGTTAGCGAAACAAAATGACACACATCATCATACAATTTAAAGGAGTTTGTTTACAAGACCATTCAATTTTTCACAAAATTTTACTGAGTGAAACATATCAAATACACAAGTATGTGCGTTTTAAATATTTATTACTGTCGTAGCCGTTTAGTAACATGTTTACTTAGCTACGTACATAAGTATATGTATATGCACCTAATATATTATTAAACACTATTTATGTAAGAAGGTTAAAAGTAACTATCAAACATGAGAATGAAGAGATCTGACAAATTGAAATTGTTACTCAGAAATTAACTAATTTTTAACATAAACTGGTAAGTATGCCTCAATGTTATTCTAAAACCGATACTGCTATGGACTTGAATTGGACAACGATTTTTGTCTATTGCGTTTTGTTTTCTCTCTCGGGTGGTTAGCTACTGACTTCATTAACAATTTTGTTTTACTGAGAAAAAAAAAAAAAAATAAAACACAAAAAATATTTCCGTAATCAGGCAAGCATCGTCCCGTTCCCGCTCCATTTATTTACATATTTATATCGTGCAATATATACATTTTGACTCATTTATTTATTTATTTATTCCTAAAATTTTAGCTAATGTTTCAACTTTAAAAATATGAAAATCAAATTTTGTTTTGATATATCATCAAAATATCAGGCTACATCCAATAGCCACATTGTTAGATATACTTCAAATAATAATCTAAGTTAAATTTAAAAAAGAAAATTATGCCAGTAGAGGGTTATACTTCAAATATTGTACTTTGAGATTATTTCGAATTTCAAAGTTTGATTTAAATGGCGGATATGAATTTAAAAAATTTAAGATCACAAAAACAAGGGACAAAATGATTAGATCATTTTGCCTTTCAATGCTGTAGGAGCTAGAGTATATAAGTATATAGGCAGCTCGCTAAAAACGTTAGCCTAGTGACTATTGATTATCATTAGCAGGCGTTTGAATGATTTGCTTTGACGCGACTTGAGATGCCATCATTAAAATCATTGTACGTTATCGACACCTTTTTTGCGAACGCACAAGCAGTCATAACATAACACTTTGATGACCATCGTATGAACAATCCATTAACTTTAAAGGAAGATCAAATAGAGATTCTCAATCACGTTTCGCCTGTCGCAATTCGTGTTGCTGTCATCAACTGGTTTCAATGGAATGCCAAAACGAAACGTTTCAAACTGAACTCAACTCAACTGCATTGATCGTCTAAAAATTCCAATTCTTACTTATACTTAATATTTACCCAGACCATTTTATTGTCTTTGCCATAGCCGCCGAAGTAGATGGTGATCGTTCATCATGCGTGGTTGACAAGTGATGAAATGACCAACAATTGTACAGCAGTTTTGTTATGTCTACAATCAACGCATCGATGAGGAATGGATGCTGTAAAGCATTTTTGCTATATACCTATATTCTCTGCGACGTCATCCTTATTCAATTCCTAACTTGAACTTCGCAGCATATACATATATGTATGTATGCGCGTTCAACTGCAGAGTCGTACGACAGTCGATGCCATTGTGCGTTTTCTACCAAGAGCTTTCTCCTTTATTGTCCTTATCACTTGATTAAATGCTTTATTGTGTGCCAAATATGGCGTGGTAATCATAAATTATAAGGATTTCAGCAATTCAGAGGACAAGTGTAAAACCTGCATTAATCAATTAAAAATAAATATTTATTTAATGTTACATCAAACTAAACATCACTGCTCTGCGTGTGAATTTCTTAAGCAGCAAATTTGTCCTACAAACATAAATTTGTAAAAAAAAAATTGATGGTTATATCTAATTATATTACAATATATAAACATGTTCAAATACTACTCCGATTGGTTAAATATTTTTTTACAGAATTTCATTTCCAAAGAAATTATATTCAAATTCTTCTATCATAAGGTTGTTCGCATAACAAAAAAAAAAAAAAAAAAAACAAATAAAAGAAGTTAAACTTCGCCTATACCGAAGTTGATATACTCTTCATGAACCCCCTAGAAAATGTTTTCACCTCTGCTCTCTGATAGATTTCGAAACATAGTCAGTACAACACTGAGACCGAAATATTTCTATGGAAGCTTTATGATCCAGTAACCGTAGTGTTTAAAATCTACAGGGTTGTTGAATATGGGTCAGACACTTATACTGATCAAATTTCAGTTCGATAACACAAAAAACAAACAAGTTTTTCTAATGAAAACTTAAATTTGGGTTTGGGTTTGTATGGGAGCTATTCGATTCAGTAAGTCTAGTATCTTCAAATTTATGAATTTAATGGACATTGATTAGAAACTTATAAATTTTAGATAAGTAACACAACAAACATTGAAGCTTTCCTATACTGCGTCTAGTAAAAAGAAAGGTTTGTACCTAATTTCAGCTCTCTAGCTCCAAAACTGAGGGACTAGTTTTCTTACATACAGACGGACATAGATTAATCAATTCGACTTGAGCTGATCAAGAATATATATACTTTATGTGGTCTCTGTTATATCCTTCTGCCTGTTACAAACTTCATGACAAACTTTTAATACTATTCACTGCGTGAAAAGTATAATTACTAAAAGCAGAAGATTTTTCAAGTTCAATCCATTTTGGCTCGATATCTCGAAAATAGTGAGCATAACGTGTATATAAACGGACGGACTAATGGCTCAATCAATTCTCCTCGTTTATGGAGTGTTACTCGCTTCTTCCTGTGTAAACAACTTAAAGAAGTTCTTTAAAGGTAAAAGTGGCGTGTTTAGCATTGTTTTTTACTTTAAATAAAATTCAATTTTCTAATTGCTTAGTGCACCAAGTGATATTTTCAGCATTTTCAGTGCACCTCTTAGTGAGGTATGGCATGTTAACGAACCAATACTTAATTGATCAATATGCGAAAATTGAATCGGAGCGATTAGCTTACATCCGAAATAATCAAACTAAATTGAGAGCAAAAAACTACGTTAATCTACAGGATGCTTTACAGTCGAATGAGCACAGCAACGAAATTGGACAATTAGTGATACTGCCTTCATCATTCACTGGCGGGCCTAGATATTTACATGAAAAATCACAGGATGCCATGACTTATGTGAGACATTACGGTAAACCTGATCTATTTATAACTGCAACATGCAACCCGAACTGGGCAGAAATCAAAGAAAATAATTTCTTCAATTTAAATCCACAAGACAGATATGTCATAGTCAACAGAGTATTTCATTTAAAAGTGTAGAAATTCCTATTTCTCATAAACAATGCTCTTATTTGGTCCAGCTCGATGCCACATTTACACTATAGAATGGCAGAAACGTGGTTTATCACATGTCCATCTGCTGGTATGGTTAATGAATAAAATTAGACCGGATCAAATTGATAGCGTCAATTCGGCGGAGTTACCAAATAAAGAAATTGATCCAACCCTGTACGAAATTGTAAAAAAACATATGATACATGGCCCTCTCTACGTATGCGTGAAGGCAAGTGTACCAAAAAATTTCCGAAATCATTCCAAAGCCAAACATCTACCAATGATGACGGATATCCTAAATATCGTCGACGTCTGCCAGAATAGGGTGGTCATACTGCCACTGTGCGAAACCACGAAATTGACAATCGCTGGATCGTTCCCAATAACTCATTGCTTTTAAAATTTTTCGACGCTCATATCAATGTAGAGATGTGCAGTTCTATTATTAGCATACAATCGCCAAATGAGGTAGAGAAATATGAATCTGGTCGTTACATCTGTAGATCGCAAGCAATCTGGGGGATTTTATCTTTCGACATACTTAACCGAGCGCCCACAATTACCCATCTCGCCGTTCATTTAGGTAATGGCCAGAGAGTTTATTTTACTGAAGACAACTTTACCGATGTTGTTACAAATCCGTGGGAAACAACGTTAACAGCATTCTTTAAATTATGTGCTGAAGACAATTTCGCAAAAACCTTGACATATGACAAAGTTCGAAGCTTTTATATATGGAGTAAGAATGCTAACACCTTCCAACGTAGAAAACAAGGAGCTCCAGTTATAATACATATCAAGCAGCGTGGAAAGAAATGGGTCTCTCAGAAGATAACTCCCATTGGGATATTACAATTTCGGAAGCTGCTATTTGCTGTTCTACGAGGCCATTGAGGAATTTGTTTGCCATTATTGTAACATTTTGCCAAGTGACCGACTCTCTATTTCTCTGGAATAAGTATCAAGAAAATATGGCTCAAGACATACTGATTCAGTGACGAAGAGAGATAATGTCAGATGTCCAATATGATGATAATATTTTTAACGAAGCTTTGTTAGAATTAAACAAAATAGTAGAAGTTCTTTCGGGTAAATCAATTAAAGATTTTGGACTGTCGATGCCTACAAATATAGCTAACTCGAATTTAAAAGTGAATACATAAGAGAAACATTCAATGATCAACATACACTATAACAATATATAGCTCAAGATGAACATCGCATGAACATCGATCAAAAAAAAGTATACGATGCGTTATTAACATCGATTGATAGGAACGAAGGAAAAATATTTTTCCTTGATGCTCCTGGAGGAACGAGAAAAACATTTCTAATTAACTTGCTCTTAGCTAAAGTAAGATCTATTGGTAAAATGGCAATAGCTGTTGCATCATCATTAATTGCAGCTACACTTTTACGAGGAGGCCGGATCGCACACGCAACTTCCTCTAAAAATTCCTATTGAAGATACTAACAGCTTCATTGAAAAGATCTTACCTGTGGTCGTATGTGAATATATTAGAACACAAAATAAATATGAGAGTTTCGTTGCCTACACATGAAAACTTGAATTTTGCTTAGTTTTTGCTCAAAAGAGGAAATGGACAGATGCCACAAGACAATGGAAGAATTGAGAATGAAAACATTTGCGTTTTAGTAAATGATCTTTAAGAATTGGTAGAAAAGGTTTATCCCGAAATTGATAACATAAGTTCTAAGACTACTTCTTGGTTAAAGAAGAGAGCTATTTTGACACCTATCAATGACCAAATAGATAAAGTCAATGATTTATTTCTTTCAAAGATTAATGGACTGAATCAAACATACTACTCTGCAGACAATGCTATTGATCTGGAAGAGGCTGTTCAATTCCCAACAGAATTTCTTTATTCCCTACAGCCTTCTGGTTTGGGTAATAGTACACGTTTACAGATAAAATCATTAAAACACTACGTAATAGAGTGCACAATACTGACCGGATGTGAAACTGGAGAAGTCGTTTTAATTCCCCGTATTCCACTAATACCAACGAATCTACCTTTCCAATTTAGAAGATTGCGATTTCCTAAAAAATTGTCATTTTCATTGACAATTAACAAATCACAAGGTCAAACAGTCAACGTTGTGGGATTAGACCTGAGCATTGAGTGTTTTCCCATGGACAGTTATATGTAGCTCTTTCGCGCGTCACTTCAAGACAAAATCTGTTCGTACGGAGTAATGACAAGAAAGCTGTAAACATTGTATACAAAGACATATTGTAAACAAAATATTATAAAAAACTGAATTAATAAAATTTCTTGCTAACAATACCAAAGCGATATTTTTTAAATTGAACCGGTGCAGAGCAGGGCGGGTTGCTAGTAAGAGAATAATTCCTTGTAATTCGAGAAGGAACATTGAAACTTATACTACCAAGTAAAGATTGGGAAAAAATACTGCCTACAATTAGATTGTGCAAGAATGCGAGTAATTCTACGACTGGATAATGAAGGAAGGCGAATTAATTTAAGAGGCTATGGTAAATGTCAACCCTTTGTTTCCAATGTCCATTCAATCATTTTGTATCATGGGGCTTCTCGAATAATCTGAGATCCCTTTTCATTTATATGAAGAGTTCAATCTAAAAGACTCCCACAAATATCTGCTTCGTGCAGTAACAAAAGGAGATACATACCATCTATCTTTTGATAAAACGAATTCCAGGATTCTTAACATCGCCGATAAATAAGTTTACATCTAAGCCGGACCTGGCCGCATGTGTTGTAAAGCAGGTATCAGAGTGGCTCAACCCAGGACCGTTTTTATTTTTATACTCTTCACGGGAGTGAATAGTGTTATAAGTTTGTCATAAAGTTTGTAACAGGCAGAAGGAGACAAAACAAACCACATAAAGTATATATATTCTTGATTAGCTCGATTAGACGAATTGATTAAGCCATGTCCGTCTATCCGTCTGTTACAATGTAGACGCACTACATTTGTTGGAACCAGCCGTATCGGACCACTAAGGAGGGTACTTCCCATACAAATCGCGTGAAGAGTACTTCATCTTCAGCATAGTCGAAGATCACCTTCTTTCTAGTTTTATACTCTTCACGGGAGTAAATAGTATTATAAGTTTCTCATGAAGTTTGCAACAGGCAGAAGGAGACAAAAAAGACCACATAAGGTATATATATTCTTGATTAGCTCGATTAGACGAATTGATTAAGCCATGTCCGTCTGTCCGTCTGTATGTATGCAAACTAGTCCTTCAGTTTTTGAGAAAAAGAGCTGAAATTTTGCACGAAACTTTCTTTTTACTATACGCAGTATAGAAAGGAGCCAGCCGAATCGGACCACTAAGGTGGTACCTCCCATACAAACCACCCATTTGAATACTACAATGAAACATTCACTGCGTCCCGTGAAGAGTATTTCATCTTCGGCATAGTCGCAGATAACGTTCTTTGTAGTTTCTTTTTATTTTTTGCTCGTTAACTAAATTTGATGATTTTTTTGGTCGCCAATTTACTTGCGGCCTAAATCATACATTTTTCCCAATGTGACTCAGGGAACCAAGCAGGTTGGACAGCCAATTGGATCCCAAGTTTCATTGCAACTCTGAACAATGTCCTACAATAGATATACCAAAATGAATCCTTGTGCTTCGCACCGTGACACATCAGGATTATTCCTCATTATGCTCATTTTAGGGAAATCCCACAATACCAAACTCAAACTAAATTTTTCTTTGTTTGTTTGTACATAGTGGAAATATGTGGACTTATATATGCTATAGTTGTACGATCGACACAGTTTTAACATCAATATCATAAGGCATGTCAGACAACTGAAAACCAAATTTATTCTTACTAAAAACTTTTCTCTGTCGAGAAAAACAGTTTGCGTAGTAAGTACATATGCCAACTACAAAAGATATTATAGTGTCACGAATCTTTATCATTAAGATAAATATTTATTCTGGTTTACAATTACAAAGACAAATAATAAAACGTTAAAAAAAAAAGACACACACGCACACATCAATTCAGATTTTATGCCAATTCAAAACTTTCATAACAAGTTGTCAAATTGGATTTTCGACCCTTCAGCCAACGATGTGTGAAGGTCTTTTGGTTACATTTGCATCTAATACACATACATAATGCGTTAATTTAAAAGCTTTTCCTTCAGATAGGACAACTTATGTTTTGGGCAACAAATGTGTGTTTCTATTAAAATTTGCGATATTATTCTTTACTTGCAATAGCGATAGAAAAATGTAAAAATATGAAAAATAGCTCAAAAAAATAAAAATATGCTTCTGTGCATTTTCCCTAAGGAAATGTTTAGCAAGACCGCAGGACATTGGAGTTCGAATGAATAAACCAACGAAACAAATAAACAAATGATGTAAATTTTATTTTCGTTTCAAGCATTTGAAAATATAAGAAAAAGAAGAATAAGAAGGAAAGAAAAGTCCACACAGTGGGGGAAAAAGAATACATAGAAATCAACTTAGAGTATAAATTGAAAATTTGAAAAAAAAAAATCATAGAAACAAAGTTACAAATTACATAAATTCATTTTGTGGGAGAAGTGATTTTCGGGTTTTACTTTTTATCTTTCTTGCTTTATACAAGTCTGAGGTTTTACGAATAAAACATGAGGGTGCAAATGAAATTTTGTACATATTACGCATTTGCTGAACAGGTAAATGGTAAATACAAATGTAAAGAAAGTTTAGTTGCGTAAATTCGAACATTTCATCATTTCATATTATTCCAGTTACCTTTTAAACGAACTTACCAACTTTATTGAAATTCAATACATCAACGTCGGAAAGTTTGGTGTTCGATTTACATTTATCATTTAAATACACATATAAAGAAAAAACAAATTTTTAAAAAGAAAACCTGTAAATCTTAAGAAAACTCTTTGAAAAAAAATAGATTGATAAAGACATTAAAATCTACTTTTCAATATTTATCGCATTTGACATGGGAAAAGTATCCCCAATTGACATTTAATCACAAACTTCAGTCAAATCTAATGGAATGTTGTCAAAAATGTCTTAATGTCTTAATACTATGGTTTGACAGAATTTCGTTCTGCGCTCTAAACGCCAATATTAATTTAACACATTCATATAATAATAAAAAAAATCAATGTTGCTATTGACATTTTCAACGCAGGGTCCGGTCCGACTATAGGAATAATACGATATACGAATTGTGCTGCTATTTAACTATTTATTTTTTCATCTATCTATATACATGCCGCTCGTTGACAACGATCCAAAAAATAAATCTTTTTTGTTTTAAGATAGATTGACGAATGAACAACTTAGTCAAATTATTGATTAGTCTTCCTAGTCCACAGGCTTTAACCCCGTTGAAAACATCTTTGGTATACGCAAGTGAAGCTTGAAAAGAATGTAGTGCAATAATATCCCATAAACTACTATTATTAATTTTAGATTTAAATCCCACTTTCTTTGTTTTATTTCATATCAAATTAATGCTTTTTGTGGTCTTGATATATAGTTATTATTGTATATATCACATCAGAGTTTCTTTTATAAAGTCCAATATACAGTTGGGTTTAAATAATTTTAAAAATGTCTTGTAAAAAAAAATCAGTAATATTTCGAATTTTTATATATATAATATATACGCTGTGAACAATATTATAAGTTTGTCATAAAGTTTGTAACAGGCAGAAGGACACATCAGGGACTCCATAAAGTATTTATGTTCTTGATTAGCTCGACTAGGCGAATTGATTAAGCCAAGTCCGTCTGTCCGCCTGTATGTATACAAACTAGCCCCTTAGTTTTGAAGCAGAATTTTTGCACGAGCCTTCTTCTATTTGTTTATTTTATTTTTGATGTGAAACATTTTTGTTTTTGTTAGGGTAAAATTTGAAATCGTCACAGGCAATTTAAGCATACGCTTTTCTTTTCTGTTTAGATGAGCGAATGATCACTTAGAGTTGGCGACAACGTGATTTTTAAATTTAGAATTTTGTTTTATATTTTAGGGTTCCGGATCCAAATGGTACCATTAGGAACCCTATTGCAGAGACTTCGTTGTCCGTCCGTCCGTACTCGGGTCATATCTCATAAACCGCAATAGCTAGACAGTTGAAATTTCACAGAATGTGTAGTTCTATCCGGACATCAGCAACAAATACTAAAACTAAAATATTTTCGAAAACTTGAAGGTTTCCTATACAAGAAACATTTTGGTTTGTATGGTAGCTGTACGATCCAGTAATCCCATGATCTTGAAATTTAGATGATTGGTGGCTATATATCAGATACTTATACGATTACTAGGGAGGGTACCTCCCATGCAAACCCCCATTAAAATTCTGGTTCTTATTAGAATAACTTTTTTGTTTTTTGCTCTATCAAACTGAAATTTAGACACTACAAGTTCTTGACATAGACGCTACACATCTGTTGGAATCAACCAAATCGGCCACCTAGGGGGGGTACACTCCATACAAACCGACCATTAAAATTCAGGTTCTTATTCGAAAAACTTTTTTGTTTTTTGGACTATTGAACTAAAATTTAGACTCTATAAGTTTCTTATAAGGCGCGATATATCTATTGGAATCAACCAAATCAGCCACCTAGGAGGCGTACCTCCTATACAAACCCAATCTGGTACGGAACCCTCCGTGTACGAATCTGACACGCACTTGGCCCATTTTTTGTTTTTTAGTTTTTATATTTTAACTAGCGTTACCCGGCGTTGCTACGCCCCCTATGCATTAATTAGATGTTTCTTCTAAAAAGCTTTTTTGTAAAATATGTAAATAATAATTTACGTGAATGAGCAATATATTTTAATATTCTATTATAACCTCAGCAACTTTAAAGAATTACAATTAATACTAACATCTAGCCTAATGCGAGTGGATAAACTATATTTTTGGTTAAAGAGTTATAAATCGAAAAATTGCAAGGGGAGGAAGAGAGAAGAATGAAAGAATGAAAGAATGAAATAGTCAAAGCAAACATAAGTTAAGGTGAATGTGTGAGTATTTGTATTGGCAAGCATCGTTTGCCAGTGACGATGTGCATGGGGGTGGTGTAGAGAAGAGAATAAGGAACAATATGAAATAAAATCTGATTGAAACTCTTTGTCTTGCGAGCGAGATAAAATGAGTGTAATGTCCTAATGATATGGAGCAATATAACAAACGGATCCTAAACGCTAGCCCAGTTTTTAAACGATATACTTAACTTGCAAATGAAGTTTCTGGATTTAGAATCATTAATGTATGTATATATCATATTTTACCTATTAATGACCATTAATCGACTATATTAAATAAATTGAAATTTAATACTAAAATTTTGAATCGAACGTTCATTAATACATTTAGTAATATAGTCAACGTGTTTCACATCAAAGGCTTGTAAGTGTTAAGCACACTCAGACTTTTTTTTTAAACGTTAGTAACTTTTCCTTAATCTAGCCGTTTATGTGAAAGATACAAATTATGTGTAAAGTTCTATGGAATCAAAATTCAGAAACAGTAAACATTTAGATAATTGTACTTGTACATATGTATGTCAGTATACTGACGAAGTGACATTGTGATAAAAATATATTCAAATTTGATTACAATGCTTTGTAAAGCAAGTGGTAGGCACATATTGTTCATTGAGATACAATACAAACGTAACTTATGCACATATATACGACATTAAGACAAAAGTCTTTCAGAATTTAGTTATGAGACAAGATTAAAAATTAACATTTAAATAGGCAAGATAAGATTGGTTATTGACGCTAGGAATTATATATAATACTATTGTACTATGTTTAATGCTACGATGTATCAACATGAGTGTGAGACTGCTCAAATAAATACACACTATATACGGCCCAATAAGGCACTCCGGGGTGCAATAAAAAATTCACACAACAGCTATTTTTCAGAGTTCAAAGGTCGTAACATCATTCAGCATCTACCCAGTCCTAAAGGAAATGGACGATTAAAATTATGCAAATGCGTTGCATAAAATGTAAACATGTTGGTTGCAGAAATGCAGAGTAAAGTCAAGTAAAGTAGCAATAAACACTCAATATTTGATGCCACAAAAAAAAAAAAAACCAACTGCTATGTTAACCGAATCAAAACTAAGATCTTACAAATCTGGGTATCTTCCTTTTCCATTTATCGGAGAACTCTTATTTCAACATACCAGCTACATTCAGTTATAAAATGCGTCTGCACCAAATTTATGCTCTCCTTCTTTTGAAAACTGAGAACATACAAAGCATGGGCAAGTAAGATTGGTCATCCGTACAGACAGACTCGACTTAATGGATTCTCCTCGTCATGCTGGCCATTTCTATTCATTTTATGTGATCTATACCTTAGGGATCTATTCGTTACAAACATGAAAGCAAAGTGAGAATACCTGTTCACACTACTTTCAAAGGTATAAAAAATAAAATGTCAGATTAACTCTATTACAATAGAATAAAACATATTTGGAGTTGTAAACTTTATTTTTGCCAAATTCGATACAATAAGAGACTTGCCTATTTGAATGTCCATTTTTAATTAACACTTTGACAACTTGACGCGAAATGCATTTTGCTCACGTTACGTTACAGTCAGGTCGTAACATGGTAAGTGGATTGCCTAGCAGTTCCGCCTGCATTGAATGATTAGAAAAGAGTAAAACTGTAGTAGTTGAGCCCCCTCAGACTGTATTTCATATGTAAACGGGCAACCCTCGATGCAAACTTCTAAAGTCGTGCATGAATATACAGAACATAAATATTGTGCAACCCAATTACTGTTGCAAATTACCCACACATCCTTTTTGGGACCCAGTTCTCATATACAGAGGATAAATATGAAGTCGGAATACATTTACATTAGCATGAAAGAGTGAAGTTTAAACTCATTTTGCATAATTGATGACAAATTAAAATCATGTTTGAGTTTCGCTAGACTGCTCATACTTTCAGAGATCTTCATAAAGGAAAATTGTGAACAAAAAATATTTATTTTCCATTTGCATTTTCTAAAATATAAGACAAAAACTTTACACTTACTTAAACCCAATCAATCTTTCAAATTTTTCTTGTTTTAATCAATTTTTTTAAACAACCTAATTTTTTTTTTTTTGATCATAAATTAATCAGTTAACCTTTCCTCAATTATATTTCGATCAGTTTGGGGTATGTAGCGTTTGGTACTTACTGTCCCTAGGGTGAAATTTGATGGTTGTACAATTATACAATACTACGTACTAATAGCCGTTCCATAAATTCTCAATTTTAGAAAAGCCACAATGTTACTCACAAAAATTACTCAGAATTTATCTTAAAAGGTAAATGAAAAAACCACAGATTGTTGAATTGTTTCGTGTTTATGGGAAGCATATTACATTAATAATTTCAACATTCATAGAAGGCCATAAAAGAATCATTTCCAAATATAAACTTTCTATGATTTCCCCAAATGGGGTGTTCAAATATGTAAAATATTAATTTAATCATTGCGGTTTTCACGGCGTGAGATTAAAACTGATAAAAGATGAAGATAAAAAAAATTTTATTCTTCAACAAGAAAATAATTGGCCGAAAATACATCATCGGTCAGAGAGTATAACATGAAAAATAGAAATCGACAGACGAAAAGACAGACTGACATGTCCTTATCGAATCATTTCTTCACGTTGACCATTCATTCTTTATGGAGACTTCAACACAAAGTAATGTTATAATATCTTTTTACGTTGGTGTGAAAAATGTTTGATGCGATGATGTTACAAAAACGTTAATTGGCGGTAGGTCCCCAAAAAGTGTTCACCATAATAACGACACCTTCCGATGGGATGGAATAATAAACTGTTAATAAGTGAGTAATTTAAAAAGAGTTTTACGTTTTGACAACAATAACACCATCAGCAATCAGTTAGACGTGCATTACTTTTGAAAATGGCTGTAATCTACAACGCCGGAAGCTTCCATCTAATTTACACCGTCTTAAGGTGTCGTCAATGTTAAATTAACTAATTGCAAAATAATGTGGTTGTAAAGGGTTGAACGGGCTTTTGCAGTGAATATGCGGTAGTTGTCAAACCAATAACGTGCGTACTGGGAATAGTTGGTAAGAGAATCGAGCGCTTGGGACTTACTTTTTAGACATTTTTTACACTTCAACAGTTGCGCAGGTGCTAGCAGATGAAGTCGAAAAAAGTGATTTCATAAACCAATCATTGCAAAGAATTTCATTATGAAATGAAAACTTGAATTAATTTCAAATGGTGTTTAAATATGGTAATGCGTGTACACTTCTGGCATTACTCAATTTTTACAGACATCGATTGTGATAATTAAATAAAAAGAATATTTTTATTTATTATGATTCCAATTCCTAAGGGTATTAAACTGTTTACATTTACATACATACATACATACATACATACATAGATACATACATATGCATACTGAGCAAGTGCATGCGTGCAACATTTGTTTATTGTTTTTGCAATTATAATTAAATTCTCACTGATGCACTTTGGACATTTTTGATATACATTTTGTTTTACATACTTAGCCACATACATAGATTATCTGTACACAGGAATTGTTTGAATGATACTACCAGTTTTTCATAATTTTTTTGTGTCTACCTATTTCTGTATTGTTCTATTCCTTAATTTATCTAAATATCAACCTCATTTTTCTGTGCAACCCTCTTCTTCCTATTTCTATAAATAAGTCCTATATATTTCATTCTCGATGAATATCTTTATATATATAATTCTTCTGTGAGTGTGTATGTCACTGAACTTCTCTTAAACGACTGGACCGATTTTGATGAAATTTTTTGTGTGTGTTCAAGGGGATCTGAGAATGGTTTAGATTTACAATTTTGTCCGCTGGACAATGTTTTTTTAATTAATTTTTAATTTATTAGTAGTTGTTGATTTTGGAATGTTTTACATTGGATCCGACAGACGGCGCTACCATCGCAGTGTCAAATTTTAAATAATATTTAATAAAGATCGAGCTACTTAGCATTACAAACCTGACTGTATAGTATTAAATTTCTTATCAAACTTGCTTTACAATCTTTACAACCGATATTCTTTATATGTGTGTTCATATTGAGTCTTATGCGCGGCTATACCTATCCATTTTAGCCAAATTAAAGTGCAGCGGGAAGCAAAAATGAAATACCAGAATTGCAATTCAACTTATTAATAGCGATGGTGCGAAACCGCAACTGTAGGTATGGCCCAATCCACTTGCGTTCTACTGAAAGTGAAGTTTAAGGAATTCGATTGGCCGTACGACATCGGGCAGGATACCCCTAGTAAATATATATATAAAAAAAAAGGATTATACGAAAGTTGGACCAACGTTGACACATAAGCCGTTCTTGATATTGTAGTCTTTATATGGACAACTTTTGTTCGATTTTGGTTTTCCAAGTTGAGAAAAGTTTAAGTTTTTTAATAGCAGAATAGAAAAATCATGTACAATTTATCAAATCATCATTTGCTTCGGTTCACCAAAAATTACATAAATACCTATTTCGCTTTTTATATATACATAAATACATATGTATTGTATATTATTAGAGCAAAGTGATAATTCATCTGTTTTTGTGTGAAAGGTGTTACATCTTCGGATAAACTGAACTAAAAGTACTGTTATTCCTTTTTTTTTTGTCTTGTTTCGCTTGGTGCAAAAATTATCACCAATTTGCGGTAATTATTTAATGTAACCTCCCAGGTGAATCCTTGTAACATATAAATGGTTAAATTTATACATATATACATATATTTTTATGCGTTTATGACTCCGGAATAAGCTTTATTACATTACAACTCATGCAGAGTTAAACTAAAGGGCTCCATGACTGCCACGACTAGGCACGGGTGTGACCTAAAGCCATTGCAGCTCATTCGGTCAATTAAATTTGAACTGACTTTCTTTCAGGTGTCGCACGAATACCAGCATGTTTCACAAATAAATAAATAAATAAATAATAATAATAATAAATTTTGCTGGATGATATTGCCGCCATCATAATTAGTTCTAGTTAAGTCGTCATTCTCATGGAAATACATTCGGACAGAACCCGAACGTCATTGAGCATTTGCTTCACCCTCAAACCCCAAGTTTATTCTTGTTTTTTGCACAAATTTAATTGAATTGGTTTAAAGAAAAACAAATATTTTGAAATTGGGCTTTATCGTCTTTACTTTTCATCCCAGCGCACTCGTAAAGCGTAACAACGATGTCAACGGCATTGGTGCAATTAAGACAAGTTTAGACATTATTTTTCCTTCTTTTTTATTTTCTAAAATTTAAAAAATCTTACTTCATTGTAATTTCCCGGGGGCTCAATTGCCAAAGTGAATGAGTGACAATGTTTTGCTGTGCTTGTCACAACTGTCTAATAAAAATTATTTTTTTAAAAAGACATAAAAACATGAAAAAAATATTGTAAAAATGCACTTCTTTCAATGCTTACAACGTTTACTTTATAGAAGAATATATTAATGTACGTTTAAGATAGGTCTAAAAAAATAAGTCATGTACAATTTATCAAATCATCATTTGCTTTGGTTTCACTAAGAAATAAGGGACACATTACAAAGCAATAATTGCTCCTGCTTGGCGTTATGTCTTACAGGTGTACGGCATAGCAGCAAAAACAAATATTGCTAAGGTTAGAGTTCTGCAGGCCAAGACATTGCGCATGATTTCTGGGGCCCCTTGGTTCATGCGCTCAGCGGACCTTGAGCACAACTTGAAAATACCAAAAATTGGCGACGTGATTAATCATCAGGCCAAGGACTACGTTAATCGGTTGGCAAATCATCCAAACGATCTAGCCAGGCGGCTTTTAAGGCGACGCAGAAAGGGAGGGGTCAGAGTGGCGAGGAGGCTGAGAAGATCGCATCCTGTCGACCTCCCTACTAGATCATATTAAATGTTTTGTTCCTTCCCACTTGTTAATATAAGTTGTTTTGTTATTGTTTTGTATATAGTTTAATTTAAGTTGTTTCATAATAACAGTATAATTAAAGTTTTAACAGAGGAAAAAAAAATAAATACATATGTATTGTATATTGTTAGAGCAAAGTGATAATTACCTAATGGATATTAACTTTTTAAATTAATACATATTAGGATATCTTATGAAAACATGTAATGCCTCAAAGCTTTTGTAAACACCAGTTAGCTTCTGTCTTGACAATTTGCAAAACATTGGTCCAATATGTCGATGCTGACAATACATTTTGAAAACTGTTGAAGTGAAACTTCATTAGAGTGAAGTAATAAGAAATCGTCACGTTTTTTTTTTTTTTTTTTTGATTTTGTATCTCATGAACCGCACTAAGTGGACAATTAAAGTTGTCACAGAGTCTGTATTTCTATTGCCATAACCACAACAAATAATAAAATTTTTGGAAAATCCACCGAAAAAGATGAACAATCTCAATAAAGGAGTAATTACAATTACAATAGGTTATATTTCAAGCAAAGCTTTGTAACTTAATGCAGGTTGGTATATTGTATTTATGTTAATTTCCACTATTACTCTGTTGCATGTATGGCCAAGCTAAGAAACAAACCTATTACAAAAAGAATGATTGCCTCTATTACTTTGTAGGCGAACCTAGGGCAGATATCCTTTTTCATTCCTTTTCATCTCCAACAACCCAGACCCTTGATAAAAGATTAACTGATTAAAAGATGGAATAATAATAATGGATAATCGAAAAAATTGTATTTATTACGGCTATGTTGTGTATAAAATTCCAACTCAATTTCGCGCAATACTTTATTGATTTTACAGTCAATAATTTTACTTTTATAATTTTCTCGCGACTTTATCGTTTCTATTTTACTAGTCAAATAATATTTTTCATTTGTAATTTGAAAATGCAGTTTGAAGTTATATCTCTCTTTTCAAATGTGAATAGATTATTTGAAAGCTAATGGAGATTCATAGAGACTACATCAAAGCCTGTGCTATTGATTGAAGACTCCTTCTTCAGTATTCGCAGCACAAATAGGTGTATACCACCTGTTAGTTATTCCCTTTGTAGCTTGAGCGATCACCAGTATAGATGTACTCGTATTTGTCATGGATGGTAATAAATTCTAAGCTTTATAAACACCAAACTAGAGACGTGCAATGATATTCTCAAAACTGGTTTTGAATTATCTACTCTAAAATGTATTCTTCATTTGCAGTGCCAATTTGAAGTGTTTATATGTATTTCTATATTTTGCAGCATAGATATTATCTGTTATCACTTTTTAATGTACAAACTCTAAATGACTACAAGTAATATTCATTTCTCCTTGCGTACCAAATATGCGCTTGTGTACGAATAAATGTACAATAACTAAAATCGAAGGAAGAAACGTTTTTCCTTACTGTATCTTATTATTGTATTTAATCAAAAAGTAATTTTTTTTTTTTAAACTATATTGGATTGCCAAAACTTGATTATAGAAAAATGTGATTTTTAATAATCACATAATGTCTTACTTCTTAATAACAAGACCTGTGGTAACTGATAAATTATTGAAAATGGTTCGGTGGGCAAAGGGTTAATAACGCACAGAATGTGCTGCTAACAGAACATTTTGAACACGCTTCATTTTGTATAGCTTTGGGCAAAGACTATGAATATAGACTGGCCAAATTGTCTTCTTCTTCTTTGACGTTTGCAATATTTGATATCTGCAAATTTCAGAAAAACAAACTATATGTAATTTTGTTGTTGGGTATACAATAGGTACACACAATTTGTTTGTTTTAATCTACACCGATAGCTCCACGACCGAAGAGGGTACTGCCTGACTGGTGTAGTGTTTTCCAAGCGAAGATATATGCGGTACGGGAAACGACAAAATTGATTAACACTTTGGGGGACACCTTAGCAACATATCGATTTATGTTGCCAACCAGGCTGCTAAAAAGCCTCTGTCGGCTCATAGCATTACGAGCATAACCATTTGAAGTACGGTGGAGGCTGTTAACAATGTTCGGCAGCACCCTATTACGATAATTTGAGTGCCTGGCCGATCTGGTTTTTCAGATAACGAGATGGCCAGGATAAGTGTGCTAACAATGGATCAGCACCGCCTGTTTCTCTAGCAGTTTCTAATATTCACAGACCCTGACTAGATATTCTTACGGAGCTGGATGCAAGCTAGCTGGCAAATATATTGTCGCTGGGTGCTTTGACATTGCTACCAACCAAAACGGACCTCTGAACTCCTGTAATTTAATAAGAGGAGAATTCGGATGATGGCGGGAGTCGTAATGGTGTACTGCATAATTGGACTGATGGCCCAGATGCTGTGAGTTCTATATCAGGACAAGAACCAGAGAGCATTCAACACCTCCTTAGTGACTGCCCTACTCTACTTGGTAGGTGAGCCCGTTTTCTCAGAAAACCATTTTATGAAGATTTAGGCATTTTGCCTACTTTCGTGGACTCTTCACGTTGGTTTTAGGGGAACGTCTGAAGCCAGTTGCGAAAAACTAACCTTTTTCTTTCTTTTCTTTTTCCTGACTACCACTATCCTCTAACCTCTCGCTCCACCCACCTACTTGTTAAGAAATCTCAAGATGACAAATGTTGCGAACGGCAAAAAAGAGGAAGAGGATTTGTCCAATGTCTTTATATTCACAGCCTTTGCTTTGGGCAGCAATATAATTTTTTATATAATAAGTTATTTCTAATTAATGGAATAAATTGTTGTATCTAAAAAAAATATATAACTCTAAATAAATCATTTAATTAACTTAGTACGCATAGTGTGGCTATTTTGAATATGCAGTATTTTGCCCTGGAGCATAAATAGCACCAAAATTAACATTTCAAATCGTAAATTTTACTACAAGTGACCAGAACAGCACCTTTATGTCGACAAGAAAACAAAGAAGAATCCATAATGCGTTATTGGAGTAGTTAATAGCACTCGTATTTTAAATGGACAGACTATTAAGTTAAAAACCTTTAAATGTCAGCAAACGACTGCTTCATCTGTTATATGATATAATGATTAGATAATAAAAATTTACATTTTCTAAGTTTGCCTATGGATAAAAAAACAACGTGCCAACCACAAAATAAACACACAAAATTGTACATATGTATGTATGTTCATACATAGTCATACTCGTAAATACATACATAAGTATATGAAAATATGCATGATATCATTTGCATATCAAAGAAGTAATCAACACCTCATAGAAACATTGCAACATAGAATAGAGCTGTAACCTTTGAGTACATACGTACAACTGATGTCAAAAAATATACACTGACACCCCGTACCAAAGTGTTACTAACAGTCTGGCATAGTCCATTTACAACAATTCCACACACAAGTTATGGGCACGCATTTACCCCTCTCTCATTAGGAGAAGCTCTTTAAAAGACAGTCACATAAAGTGGAGTGTGTAATACTTCCACATAATGCCGCAAACCTCCCATGCTTTAAACCCAACAAGAATATGTTTACTCCTCTGTTGAGCTTGGCTAACTACATATGTATAGTAAAAGTTGTGTTTGTCAACATTACATTAAACCGTAATTTTGAGCACAATTAAAGTTGGACTGTTTTAGCTTCGGAACGATTCGTTTTGATTTATGTTCACTACTTTGGTTATGTAATAATAATAAGAATGGAGGAGTGCAATCGAAGGAATGCACATGTATTTGTAGATGCATGCAGCAAGCATATTAACAATCATTATACTCCTATTCTGAAGGAAACGGTATGAAAATGAAACAGCTAAGCTGATACATTAAACTTGAGTCTGCGCATTTTCAACACTTTCAACACAATACACTAGAAGGCGGAGTCACTCGTAAACAAACTTTAGGAAGCGCCTATAAGAAAATAGATTGAAAGTTGAACTAATGAATATCTCAAACATAAAAATTTGGTTAGAATAATGTATTTTTATCTATAGTTAATGTACGCACTTATAGTTTATTTGCAGCACATTTTATATATTATAGTATCAAATTCAAATTTTGTTATGCCATATTTTGGACTCTAAAAAATAATAAAAAAAAATAAAAAGATTTATTTATTTATTTGAACTAAGATTATAATTACAAATTCTAACCTTAATGACATAAGTATATTATTTATATTTAGCAAAAAGAAAATACAAGTAGCTTATAGCTGTATATGCATAAAAACGAATTAAACAGCGGAAATCCAGTTATTAGATATTATGTTAGGTTTTTTAACGTTTTTAGAACTTCGTGTGATAAGTTTGCGTTATAATCGCAGCTCGAGAGTTCAGCGATAACAGATTCGAAGACACCTGACCTTCTGAAACAGCATCATATTCGAGACTAGTCAAAGTTTAATTTACATATGTATGAACTTCATTTTGTAGACCCCGCATACCGAGCATCAAAAAGAAAATGTTAAGTATTCGAACCAGTTTTTCTGCCGCCGGTATAGAAAACTTAACAATTATTGTATATAAAATTTATTAAAGTATAATTTGCTGCGAATTTCCTTAAATATTGGAATGCACCAAAAAAAAAAAAAAAACAATAATATTACAATTGTACGGTCCTGGCTAAAACCGTTAAAGAGAGCAACTATTAGTACTCTAGGAATAAAATCTTGGGCGCATAAAATTATCTGTGAACTACATTGAGCTACCACATTTAAATTATTAAACACCATCACATAAAACTGTAAACAACTTTTGACAAGTTTATAAAATACATCAGTATTTGAAAAGTTTCCGTTTCTTCTTTTATATACGCACGCCAATAACTTTCTGTATCTGAATGAGTTCACCAATATGACCCTGGTGTATTATTGTGATGATTGTGAAATGATAAAACAACTTGCAGACCCATCCCACTGTTGAGACAATCTAAAAAGCAAAAATTATATCATTGCGGACTTCTCATTTATTTCTTAACATGACATTTGAACTTTCCACCCCAACAAATCGACATGTGCACCTCAAAATAGAACTTAGATGTGACAAAAAAAAAAAAATAAGAGGCTTGCATGAATGCCTTCATGTGCCGTTTTGAATTCGTGCAGACCTCTAATGAACACATTCATAGAGGCGAGTACAAACATTTCTATTCTAATGTTCCTTTTAGAAACCTGCGTAAACGCATTCAAACGCGACATGAATAGATTCATGCAGGCCACGAATACAAAGACGTAAAATATTTTAAAATATAGTACATTTGTTTGCATGGATGTGCTGCATGAAAAAAACAAAAATGTCCAATTGTTCGCATTGATTAAAATTACACACATCCAAGTCCCATGGAGCGAGATATATCACCTTCTACACAAACACATTTCCAGTTTTTCTTAATATTTTTTTTTTTTTTTTTGTTTTTGTTTTTGAAAACCCTCTATCATTATTAACCCACTCGTAAATTATAAAGATCCTTGAAGCTAATATGTAATTTATTGCCTTTCTAAGAGTAACAGAACGCAGTTCTTTCATACACGTTGTTCAGACAAATACGAGTCAAAAGCAACAAATGCCAACAGATTTTGTCGCTATTAACCAAAGAAAAGGGATGACAAGCGTCCATATTTAACAAGAACACTGTCCAGCAAAAGGTGTATCGAAAAAATTAGATGTGCTTAAGGACTTATGTGTTTTAGCTAGAGAATTACAGTTACCTTTTTGCGAACCATTAAAAAGTGGTGACTAAAAGGTAAAGGTATAAAACATGAAAGATTATCTAATAACTGGAGGTTTTTGTTTTGCGATGTACATCGGAGATATTATTACTCATGGGCGTAGCGAGGAGAAAGGGGGCAGAGCGGGCAGCTGAAGATGGTACTAATATAGAACTAACTATGATACTTTCTAATTCATTGCTGAAAAATAGATTTTCTAAACCGAACACCGCCGCGTTCTCATTATTTTTGATTCATCCGGCAAATATGCTTATGGAAGCTGCATGTTTTAAATTAATTTAATTCTATTTGTTTGGCTTAGAAGCAAAGCTTTAGTACAAACTAGATGAACAAAAATATGTGCAACCTTTCACAGTTACAACTTTGCGATGTGTGGAAAGATGTCGATTTGTTTTCTTCTGCCATTGAAACTGGAGAGACTCGATGTTGTTATATTATGTTATTATAATTTTGTCATGAAATATTGAACGCAGCCAAGGAGACATCTCCGACTACATAGAGAATACACATTCTTGATCAGTATCATTAGCCGTGTATAGCCGATTTAGCCATGTCTGTCTGTTTCTATACAAACTGGTCTCTCAAATATTTTCAAAACCGTAAGCCGTAAGCGTATTTAAGCTTCGGCGTCCTGAAGATAACCGTTCTTTCTTATTAAATAATTATTTTCCTCCTTCTCTTGACCCTTCGTAGAAAAATGGTAAAGGAACGGTATTAAAAATCAAAAATAATTAAAAAATTTGTGATTTGAATTTTTTTTTTGTAGTTGTATTGATCCGTTCATAATACAGGGTTGGGTATATTAGGTGGACTTATTATTTAAAAGAAAAATGACATGAAAGAAAGTAGAGTATGCTATACAAATAAGAGATCATTCAATTTCGTTTAAGAGATTTTTTACATCACTTTTTGATTATGATATTGTGGAAATGGTCATTCTGAGCTCGAATGGCATATTGTGCTCATTTTTCGGCATTTCCATTGCATTTGCCAATGTTTCGGGCGATATATCAACTATTTCCTGCTGGATGTTGGCCTTCAGTTATTCTAGGGGCTTTGGTTTGTTGATGGAAGCCTTCGACTTCAAATAACCCCAGAGGGAAAAGTCCGGCGTTGCTTAATCAGGCAAACGCCAAGCCAAAATCTATTTTTTTGATACCAAGCGACCGGGGAAGAATCACTCCAAAAAATCGATTGTGGCACGTGCCGTGTGAGGTTCTCCATACCATTGTCATGAACAATCGGCAGCAAAAAATCGGTAATCGTAGGCCAACAACGCTGTCGTCTTCAAAAAAGTACGGTCACACAAAATCTCGTACACCCTGTCACTTTTGTGTCATAAGAAGGTTCTTCTTTACTAATTTGACGGTTTTCGGTGGCGTGGAACTGAGAATTTTATTTGTTTACGCTTACTAGTCGATAACTAAAAAAAAATAAGAAACTTAATATATTTTTAGAGCGCAACAGTACAAAGATAAAGACAATCCAAAAACTCCTAATAGCACCGCTTATGATTAAAAATCTGATTTTAATCACCTTTTCTTTACAGCAATAACAACCCAATTACGTCATTTTCCCTGCGGTTCTTGTAGAAAAAAATCAACTTTTTAACCTTATTTGAAAAGTAATCAACTTTTAAATCACTGTAAATGGGCTATACGTTTTAAGTTATCAGCTCTGTTTTCACGTTGGCCAATTTGGCATCCCACAATTATCAAAACTTAGCTTAGTAAAATAAAGGTCTTAAAAGCTGAAACCTGTTGAGTTACTTTTCAAATCCCAAAATACTTGCAAAAACTAAACCAACTCCACAATGCTTTCATATCAAACCCTTTCATGAAAATGTATTGAATACTTTTTATTCTTTTTTTCCCTCAAAATTACAATATGGTACAATATATCACCCTAACAAGTAGTCCTCATCACTGTTTTCATTGACAATGGCTGCCATTGTCTGAGATGTTGATGGAAATGCAAATGAAATCTGCTCCTTTGAGATGTTTTGAGACTTTCGTTCTACTTTATTATCATTAAGAAGAAAAACCGTACTCTCATACAGACTTAACTTGTGGTTGTTCTTGCCCTTTTTTAATCATATGAAAAAGTATATACAATATTCTTTACTTTTCCCTGTTATTAATATATTGAAAGGTTTGTAGTTTCAGAAGACAGCATAAACTAAACATTAATATGTGAATCAGTCCCTCATAACAACAACTATAAATTCGTTCAAATTCTCTGTAGTTGTTGTATATTCGAACTGGAGCATTGTCCAAATTTCTCGAAACTAGAATTTTCTCTCTGTCTGAGTAGGCTGTTAATTAGAACTAAGGGAACTCGCGGCCGACACAATTGACCGCATTCTAGAAAAAAAAGCATTTGTTTTTTAAGTGCTAATAACTTCTCTGTAAACAATGTTCTTTGTGAAAGCTCTACTATCACGTGATAAATGGCACTGATCTGCTGTCTCAGAAATATAAAATTGCAATCCATTGAATGATCGAATTCTACTGGCGGCAACATGAAATTGTCCGTGATAAAGCACAGGCTGTTTCAACAAAATTCCAACTTCTTGAAACGTTTGACCTTGGGATTTATTTATAGTCATCGCAAAAGCTGGAATGACTGGAAATTGAGTTCTTAGTTCCCACGTGAGCAGTATCATGATTCAAATTGTTCATAATTAGCGCTATTAAACATGTCTTCAAAAATATTTACTTGTTCAACGCGTTTAGTATTATTACTGAAAACAGAATCAACAGGAAAATAAACGGAGATTGGAAAACCAAATTCTTGACATGAAGTATTATGAGTCTGAAGAATATTATCGATTATTAGATAAGTTTGGTTATAAGAAATATCCTGACTGTAGTCTATAAGAAAATCTTCACTGATATCATCTTTGAATTCATTCCATAAAACGAACACATTAGCCGGATTATTGAAACCATAAATAAACCCTAATAACTCTCGCAATTGTTTTAGAGAATTAGTCTGTTTTACTTCATTTAAACATTCACGCCATTCGCTGTCATTCGATGCAATCCCCCGCGCGTTTTATGCTTCCACAAAAGTATGATACACAACCCCATTATAGAATCGTAAATCCTCAAAAAACTTAGCACCACGAACGTGTAATAGAAGTAACCGTAAATGAAACAACTCGACATCTTTAGGAGATACAACATACATTCTAGAAATAACTTTCTCTAACCCATGTTGTCTAACAGTCCACTTTTTTGCTTTACCATCCCTCACGAAATGTTCTGGAATTTCAGTATACAGAAATTCATTTGCAGAAGCAATGTTCCAAGCAGCGTCAGTGGAACCAACAAATCTACCATTTAAGAAATTTCGGATCTCATCTATCGCGATTTCATTCGGCCCAACATTCTCAGTACCAAATTCCAAAGTCGCACCATCATAGTCTTTATAAACATACTTGTAAATGTATTTGACACTCTTAACAGTCGTGCAAACTTCAACATTCAAATGACAATTGAACTTAGCTAAAAGATACGATAAGATTGTATGGTACCACGAATTTATTATCAACACTATACTAGCCCACGAACATCAACAGTAGCACCATAAGCACGACGTCTATATATTGGATAACCATTCACACTATCATGAGTACATTCTGAGAAATCTTTAGGAAAACTTTTAGAACATTTTTCTTAAACTACACCATAAATTACGTCAGCTTTGACAATTTCATTCTCAATCGTCTAATACACAAGAATATCCGTACCAATTTTTGTGAAGATGTTTTACATCACGCGAGAGAGGTCAGTAATCAACATGACATGGATTTTAATGACAACATTTTTAATGATCGACTGACTCTTCTTGAAAATTTGGTTTTTTCATAAGTTTCAAAGATTTCAGTTTGCCAGAACCTGAAGTCTTCTTACTTTTTGAACAAACCTCGTACACTGACTACCGAATTCGCTCCTCTCAATTGAAAGCACTAAGACGGTTTTCATTAAATAGTTAGTAATCTCATTGTTAATTTTTTTTGACAGATCTTTAATTACAAGTTACTCATATTCTCAGCATACTCTCATTATGCGTACCCTGCACTCAGATATAATATATTAACTTTGTGTGATTAATAATATTTTCAAAACTTGCAACTATACAATAAATAATAAAGTCAGTTTATCCCGTTACTGTTTTATCGATACTAATCAGAAATTATCTGTTTCTTACTCAAGCTAAGTTCATAAAAATTAATTATTAAAATTAACCCCATTCGTAGCTTTCATTTCAGGTGACTTGAAAATTTCAGAAACTATTTTGCTCAAACAATTCTCCATACATAGTTTGAAAGATTATTACTTTGTTATTTTGTGATATACTCGCACCTATCTTTAAAATCAATTTCTCAAACAACCCAGTAGAAAAGAAAAAGAAATAATTTCGTGTTCTTAAAAAATCGATGTAATTTGCCTTCTTAGGTTTCTAAATCATTTTTAAATTTTCCAAAGTGTATCAAATAGTCGGGTCAACTGAAACGCTTTTACTTATTCTAACTAAAAGTTTTCTTCAATTGTATTCATGCCTTTCTGCTAAATCATGCAAACCGCAAAAACAAACTGGGTCCTTGTTATAATTATGATTACTTCTTGCCCACGCAAAACATGTTCATAGTATTGGATATTCCAATCAACATTAGAAACCCAGCCAGCTTTCTCATATGTGTTTGGTTAATCATTTCAACTCGAAATGCTTACTGTGCTTTTCTCGTTACTTTGCTCTTTTCGAGTTCATTCTTATTTAGATTTTTATACACTCTACTGCAATAAATGGCACTATACTTTTATGTAAATGTATGTAACACATAAAAGGATAGGACATAACGTTTTCGTATGGCCAACTTTGGTAAATGTCTTGGGCCTTGATTGTAAGAGTGCTCAGAACACATATTGAAATTTTTACAGTAAATGGCTGTTGTAATGATCAATTTTTTTAAGATGAAAATTATTTAGCTAGATTTAGGAGTCACGAAATCCTACTGTGCTCACTAAAGTCCAACATTTATTATCCACTGTCCTATAATAGCAAAAATTGGTAAACTAATTTTTCTAAGCATGGAATTCTTTGAAGGATATTCGACAGTCGTCCTCATCCGACAATATGACTATAATTTGTTTTCCTTTAAGTTGTTTGGTTGGTGGGTTTCGTGGTTTTGTTCCCTTTGCCTCTAAAAGTAATAAACTTAGAACACCGACAAATATATATCTCAACGCCCACACGCACATGAACAACCATATATGCATGCATTTGTATACATTTTAGATGAACTTTTATCTGTGGAAATATGTATGTATGACATGTATCAGTGTATTTGTGTTAAGATGAAAATAAAGTATGATATTGAAATTTCCCAAAGGATTTAACGCCATATTTTCTACGCCGCCTGCTGTAGAAACATTTCAATACAAAAAAAGTTGTGAGACATGAAACTCGACTTGACATTGGAAAAAGTCCTGAAGTATTGAAATAAATATAAAGAAGCAAAAAATGCGAAATTAATCATCTTCGGCTGAACTTAACAACGCAGAAAATTGAATTAAAACTTCGTTCTGACATCTTTGTTACCCTTTCTGCTATTCTCATTATACGCATGTAAAGTAAAATAAGAAATAAAATGAGTTGCAAAATAAAATCCCATTTTTAAAAAGTTGTGCTAAGAAAAATTTGCTGAAGATTCTTTTATTTTCTTCTTTTTTTTTTTTTTTTTTGTTGAGTTTTTACTTTGTTATTCAATTATTTGCGCTTGTCCTGCAGTAAAAATTACAATCTACAAGAAAAGTCAACAAAATTATGAACACTGCTGGGCAGTAAAAAGTAAATAAAATTCGCTCGAAAAAGTTTTACATCCAAGGCAACATTTTCCAAGTTTAGTCTTCAACCAATTCTACGTTTCCATCATCTCAATTGTGTCTCTCCCTGGCATGTTTTTCTCTCCTTTTTCCTGTGGGAAATGTGAAACAATAAATGAAAATAAATGAATTTGAGTAAGTTGAACGGGCTTTTTTTTTTTTTACTTATGCGACAGGGCGATTCTCCGTCATTAAACGCTGTGGTCAAAGTAGAATCTATGAAATTTCATTAATAAAAATAATTCATCCAAAGTTTATTTAATAATACAACTGTTTAGCTTGTGTATACTTATGTATCTCTCGTATTTGTGGTTGTTGTGAGTGAAACTTACTTATATAAATACCAATGTTCAATAAAGTAAATGAGTAAAATTTTTTGATTGGTTATTTATCACCCTGAATCTATAAGATTACCTAAACGAAGTACATATGTATATGTACTTATAAAATATGAGCTGAGTTTTTAGTGATCCATATTAAATACACACCATATTAATAAAAGAGTAAACCCAGTGCAAAACAAAAACCGTTAAAACAAGTAAGAAGTTTAACTTGGACTATGCCGAAGTTGATAGAACTTAAATTTGGGTTTTGGTTTGTATGGGAACTATACGATCCAGTAACTCTAGGGTCTTGAAATTTACGTATTTTATGGACATTGATTAGTAACTAAATTTTAGTTCGATAGGACAAAACACAAGAAAGCTTTTCTAAAGAGAACATGAATTTAAATTTTGGTTTGTGTTGGAGGTACCCCCTAGTGATCCGATTCGGCTGGTTCCGACAAATGTACTGCGTATAGTAAAGAAAGGTTTCAGCTCTCTAGCTCAAAAACTGAGGAACTAGATTGCATTCATACAGATGGACAGACGGATATAGCTTAATCAATTTGTCTAATCGAGCTGATCATGAATATAGGTTTATACTTTATGTGATCTCTTTTGTCTCCTTCTGCCTGTGACAAACTTCATGACAAATTTATAATACTATTCACTGCGTAAAGAGTATAAAAAGAAAAGAAAAGAATTTTAAAACCTATCTGTCGCTTAGGTTTGAAACTTTTTTGTCCACTCCTGTAGCCAGAAATCAATATGTTATACTTATATTTATACTAAACACACACATATTTGAATATTGAAAAATTTTACATATTGAATTTAATTCAAATAAATTCATTTCATTTTTGCAGTATAGCTTTCTCAGGTATTTTAATGGAAATTCTTTTAGTGTTCTTTAGTGCAGTTATGTTCTACACAAATTCCATTTCACATGTTTTATTTAGTTCATGATATGTGAAGTCTACAAGTAATATTAAAAATGAGCTAGCTCAGCTGGGTCAAAAGGTTCACAACATACACATCCCGATAAGCAGGGCTAACGGTCGACCACTTAATATATTTTTTGTGGATATTGCACAAAGCTCCAACAATAAAGATATGAACGTCACTAGGCTATGTCAGCAAGTAGTCCAAATGGAACCACCTCATAACCGTAAAGACATCCGTCAGTGCCATTGTTGCCAAGAATTCGGTCACACCCGTGTCTGCAGAAAACAATTTCGATACATGAGATGTGGTGGTAAACATATATCGATCTCCTGCTTGAAACCTACACCATATCCTGCAAAGCGCGCTCTCTGCGATGAGCCATACACGTCAACAACATTTGTCACAGCAACAATCATGACAGCAGCTGCAGATAAATCAGGAACAATCTCTAAAGCTGATTCAACAAGCTCAATATCAGCGGAGATTACAGGACAGCAAGTCACTACACAATCGACGTCAACATCAACTAGGAAATCAGTAATATATAAACAACAGCAAAAATTGAGAAACCGAACAGCACTCACAATAGAACCATCAATGGCAGAATGATATGTCTGTGCAGCCGTTGATTGAGCGCGCTGCTTTCCAAATAATGTCAACAATAAGCCTAACGCAGATGGCGTTTCACAACATAAAAACGAGCTTCAAATATTCATGGTGTCTAATGTTATTGACATCAAGCTTATTTTCGAGTCAAATCTTTGTTACAGAAGTTCTTTCTAATTGCAAGGATTTTAAATATATACAGCCAGTCACCCGGATGATAATCGCATGCGTGATGGTGCTGTAATTTTTATTCGCCATGCAATTGATCCTATTCGTAGAAATTCATGGCAAGTTTCAGGGGTAAAAGTGTTTACCTATCATGGTGAACTAACAATTGCAGCAATCTATTCCCTTCCGGATTAACACTAGTTGAACAAGATATCAATGATATATTCCTCACTCTTGGTCCAAATTCTTGATAGGGGGTAATTGGAGCGCTAAACATCGAATGTAGGCACAAGGATTGCCAAGCCAAGAGGAAGAGAGCTATTTAACTCAATCGTCAACTGCAGAAGAGAGGTACTGGCCATTTGAGCGCCAAGATTGTATCCTTATGACAATCAGGTTTGTCCGGATGTCGTTGATTTTGCAGTTTTCTATGGAATTCTCCCAAACTGGCTAGCAATCAGGGTGAGCCCAGATCTCAACTCTGATCACATTCCTCTTATTGTGGAATTGTGTGTTGCAGCTGACACCTACAAAGCAAGAACGAGATTGCATCCCAGGCATGCAAAAGAAAAAGAAAAAAGGCCCCAAATGCAAACAAATCACATGCCTATGTCTACTACGGCATAATCGCACTTATAGACATAAATAAATCATTATTTAATACAAAAAGTCATTGAAATATTTGAGAAGCATTAGAATGAAAAGAGACTACGTTCAGGAATTAAAGTTTATAAAATGGTTTGTCAGTAGTAAGCTTTGGGACTTTTTCAGTTAACTGTTATATTGTATAAGCTTGTACGATTTTACACAATGTACCTATGTACTTGCTTATGAAAAAAAAGTTAAACAATTTTTCTAGAATTCTGCATCTTCACTTTCAATCATAAAATAACAACAAAACAAGGTTTCTCCTTCAGCAATTCGTCAAAAGATTTACGATGCCAAGAAGCAATCGAAGCGAATGAGATTAAGACTATTATTCAGACGAACGTGGTGTAGTTCATATCGAATACCTTCTGCCTAACTCTTTTAATAATAACTAATAAAAAAATCACCCACATTTAGTTAAAAATAATTGTATTCCATCAAGACAATTCATGGGATAAATGACCAAACTGGACAGATTTTAATGTTGTATTATTACAAAAAGTTTGTTCCTTATCCAGGCCATTAGTTTTTCATCCCACCCTCGAAGTATACCTACATACGTATCTAAAATGTCAAGGTATGTGTTTTGTACATACATCCAACGGAAGTTTAACGGTTAAAAGACAGTTTTGAAGTCAAAAGCAATTTTATTAAAAATTAATGTGCACTTTCAAAATGTTGTGACATTATGTGAGCGTCAGACAGAATAACGAGTGAACCAAAAATAAGGGACGCATAAGAAACAGATTGGGGGCTGCCTAAGTGATGAGTATCATACTGTAGGCAGTGCCAATAGGACAAAGAAAGGTAAAAAACTCCATTCTCGTTGACGTCCGAAAAAGTTTACGTAACTTCAAAATACAACCAATGGTGAATACAGTCTTGCAATAAAGGTGCATACTTAAATATTAATGCGCAAGTATCGTGAGGTCATGAATAATTTTGTGGCTATGAATTTTCAATTGTGAAAGCTTTAGTTTATAAAAGTTTCAAAGGGGGACAAAGCATTCTTCTTAAAATTAAAGCATTTTCCAGTATGTTCCCTTAAATTTTGGAATTTTATTGACAATATTTAGAAAAGGTACAAAATTAGGTGTAAACCACAAAGCCACCAAAACTGAATTCCTGTCGGCTTCAGCGACCGCAGACACTTTGACCGCAGGCATGTGATGAACTATGATATCGTCCTTATCCTTTTAAGCAAATTAATTCCCAAATTCCGACAGCCTCAATTTCGATTGGGTAACTGCCGTGGGAACTTTATGTGCATTTTGTGGTTTAAGAATGAGCAGCACTATGTTACGGGAAATGTAAACAGCAAACCCTCAAAACTGAACAAGTGTTCATATGTTTGTAAGAAAAATAAACCAATTTGTGTGTTATGCTTGTGGTTTAATCAAAGCCAAAACGAAACGACAAAATGGCCGGAAACCGATATACGGTGAATGAATTGCAATGAACTGTCAAATTGTCCGCCCCAAACACGCATTGGTAACTGATTTTATTTGCCTTTCCAAAGTTTTATGGAGTATTTATTTGATTTTTATTTTTGTCGCACTGTCCATTTCTGTAATTGAATTGTTTTTGTGCGAAAAAAAAAAAACACCAAAGGATAGGTATTTGACCACCTAGTCATTCTTTGCTCTTCTTAGGGCATGTTAAAACATGTCAAAAATGTTAACGCGGATGATTGGCTGAGCAAACTTCCTGGAGGTACATTGTTAATAGATATCGTGCCGAGATAAATAAACAACTTGAAAAGGGTCACTTTCCAACCATCCAAAATATGCTACTCATTGGAAATACAACAAAAGTGTTACGAAAATATTCAACTACAAAATCAATAAAATTGATGATTGAAATACACAATAAATAAGTCACCCTCAAGCCTTTTCAATACTCGTATTAATAGTAAATTGCGATAATTAAAAAAATAAAATAAAGAATTTATCAAATTTATGTAGATAGAATGGAGATTTTTATGCCTATTGCACAATCCGACTTTTAAAATAGTTGAATTCTTTCACATTTTCCATTCTATTTGTTCAAAAATGCAGTAGGTATCCCGGAAATTTATATTGTATTTATTTATTTATTATATTAGCAGCAGGATTAAGTTCACTAAAAGCTAACAGGGGGATGGGGAGCACTAGCTGCTAGGGCCTTAGGCTAATGGGAGATATACTATATATTATATACATACGAGATTTCAAAGATTAAATGACTCTTCTAATTTACCACTTTAAACTTATCAAAAGCAAATTGAAAATGTTGAAATCGTAAATACTGCATACATCTACATGGCTTACTACAATACTACAAACAGTAGTAGATTTTTACAATTTTACTCAACCTTTTTGCTTTTCAATTCAAAAAATAAACAATTTAAAATTGCGGTGAAAAAGAGACTTGAATCGTAAACAACGAAATCCAAAATTCATTCAGACAGAGCATTAACGCTTATTCGTTTTAGACATTGCCAGCGTCACCCTCTAACGTTGGAGGAAAAATATATCCGATTTTGCTTTGTATTAATATTAGACTACAAAGACACATGGCTTGCAATGTTAAAACATTTCGTATACACTTTATAACACAAGTATGAAATGCATTATTAGTTTAGTGTAATGTTTGCAACGCCTAGTCCGCATCTGAGACCCCATAACCGTATATAAAATAAGAAATCGGCCAAGTGCGAGTCAGACTCGTACACGGAGGGTTCCGTACCAGATTGGGGTTTGTATGGGAGGTACTTCCTCTAGTGGTCGGATTTTACTGATTCCAACTATTGTACCGCGCCTATATCAGAAACGTATAGTGTCTAAATTTCAGTTCAACACTCCAAATAACAAAAAAGTTTTTCGAATAAGAACCTGAATTTTTATGGAATATTGGTCCGACAAAACTGACAGTATTAGTTTCTGATGTATAGCCATCAATCACCCAAATTTCAAGTTTGTGGGATTACTGGATCGTATAGCTGCCATACAAACCAAAATGTTTCTTGTATGGGGACCCCTTTACTTTTTTGAATATACTTGAGTTAAATATTTGTTGCTAATGCCCGGATAGAACTACGCGTTCTGTGAAGATTTCAACTCTCTAGCTATCACTGTTCATGAGATATGACCCAAGGACGGACGGACGGACAGACAACGAAGTCTCTTCAATAAGGTTCCCTTTGGTACCCTTTGGGTCCGGAACCCTAAAAAATACATACATATGTACATTTTAACTCGCAAAAGAAGGGGTCTAGTGCGTTTGCTCGTCTGAGGAAGATTACATATTTACTTTTAAAAGTGGATAAGTTTTTCTATGCACAGATTTACTTTTGAACGATAACGACATAAAACCACAAGAATATTAAATGATCATAAAAAAAAAATTTATTTATATATTTAGTTATTAATTGTAGCAGCCACTGAAAATAATTATAATTCAAAAATATATTTATTATTATATAATCCCGAATTTGAAGTGAATTTAGAACGAACATAAGTTCTTCCAGGGGAACTCTGGTTTTGTCATAACAGCTTGAGAGCGCAGCATGCAAAAACAAGCTGAACAAGCTGTAAAGCAAACAGGCGACAAAACTTAATCAATTCACCTCGCCACGCTGATTATTCATACATATTCTATATTTCGTTTCCGAAGTAAAGTTCAATGCTTTATAAGCATTAAGGCAACTAAAAAAAATTGTTCAATCTTGTGTAAAGAATATAAAAAATTCATAAATAAACTGTATCTAAGCTGTAGTGACACCAATGTTAGTGTTTTTTTTTTTCTTTGCTATTTACATTTGTTATCCAACTCCCCATGGGAAAGCAGTTACATCACGATTTATTCACTTGTTCGAAAATGACATCAGGATTCGCGAATAGAAATTCACTTTTACGCAATCTCTTCATAATTTTTCATTTGCAATCGCATTGCATTTAACTTTACAAAAATCGCACGTGTATAAGTATAGAAATGGATAAGGATGAAGCTTTAATCAAACAGGTACATGTCCATATAAGTGTTTCTGACATACAGTAAGTATTTTAGGCAATAAATTTTATTTACACAATATTTGCGATACCATTTTTTTATGCTATAAATTCCTTTGTTCCCACGTGAGAGACTGTAAAATTGAAATGCGTGTAAGCTTGAAAAGACATCACATATAGTGGTTGCAGCTTTTTATGGGGAAATGCTTGTAGAATTACAAATATATTTGTTCATAACAGTATAACCATACATTTACATTCATAAGTATTTTTGCCTCTTTAATATACCATTAACACGCAATTTAATTTTATTTAGATGTTAACCAAAAATGAACATTATCACAATACATAGGAATCAAATTATCTTAGCACGTCAAAATTTTAGGATCAAAGCCATCATAATTCGTTCGCTAGAAAATATAGCTACCATACTTATATAATTGAAACCTTATAATTCGACTCTCAACGTACGAGTGTCAATCAACAAGCATCCATCCTACAATTTAAGAATGTCACATCTTTCAGTATTAAAACAAGTAAAAAGAAGTTTAACTTTGCCTATGCCGAAGTTTATAAGTATACTCTTCACGCACCCCCTAGAAAACGTTTTTGCCAACGCTCTGTAATAAAGCATTCAGAAATATATATTGATTTGATTTATGTATTGGGTATAGTCAGTACACATACAGCATTTCAACATTGAGACCGAAATATTTGTATGGGAGCTTGGCAATATATTACCATAAACGACTATAAGTATTTATATTTCACACAAGCTTAATTAAGTTTGAAAAAATACTAAGTATGTTAAGTGTAAAATACGAATGCATACTGAGGTTTGTGGGTTTTTTCTTTAATATAAGTAGAGATGTACAAAATTTGTTACTTTATTGTATTTTCTTATATTATTAAAGAGGACTATCAATAACGTTACGAATAATTATGTGACCTTCCTGAAAGGAAGAGGAAGGGATTCACTTACCACTAAGGGCCTCTAATAAATCAAAAGCGCTGGTCGACCTTTACGACGAAGTCGAGATGAGTTTCTTGTATGGACAACAGCTGTGACTAGTGCATTAGTGTGTCGACCCAATTTATCCATATAATTACATTCATGCTTAGGATGTTCTTCTTTCACTAGCAATACTTGCAGATCTTTGTGGATATCTTCATTCCTGATATAACAAAGAGTGCCGATAAATTCTTAGGATCTTGGATTTAGTTTTTTTTTAATTTCGATGTGGTTTCCCTCTATCTGAAGTCATATGTCAACATTGGTTCAATAACAGTACAGTTATACCTTGAACTTGAGTCTCAGACCAGATTTAGAGTTAAACAGCCAGTGAAGATATTGAGCTCGTAGTTGTATTATGTTGTTGTTATGTTGTTAGATGATTCCGCTAACTGAGGCTTCTATCCAGGTGAACGCCAAGATAAGTTACCTCCTGGGTTTGAGGAATTGTAGCACCATTTAAAGTTACTGCCATGACATGCATGACGATTCCACTGTTGGAAGATTTTAAGATGATTATAAAGGTATGTAGAACCTTAAACTAGGATCCGTGATCGGCTTATTATGGCAGTATCCTCGGCGAAATTTGTTTGAATGTCAGCAGTGAGTAAATCGTATAGAGTTAGCCCCAGAACACTCATTCTTTTTACAATACTGCTCTCTGCACTTTGAAAAATTTTTATTTTACAAATATTTATTTTCTCTATTGTATAATACGAGGGTTGAACTTTATTCTTTATATAATTTAATAAAACTTTAATCTAACCAAAGACAGTACTATTCTTAAATCCAAAACTTGTGGATAATGCCTGGCAAAACAAGTCTATACCACCATAAATAATACAATACCCAATGCAATACAATAATACATACTCAATCATCTTATTAACAATACGTTCACACTGCCATAAACTCTTGTTTACTTTACAAGCCGAAAAGTTATGATCGAGTACATATTTCGTTTATTTCGCAGAAGTTTTTCTTTTGTTTGACTTGGAAGTTCTGAAAAGATATACAAGTATACATACATACTTACAGTACAATATTTCAGTACGATTTTATATAAAATTGTATACAAAGAAAACACACACATATCGAGAAATGTGTAAATGGAAGAGAATGTATGTGTATTCAAATATACAATTAAATAGTAAGTAAATAGTAAAGATGTATTATGTATTATTACAAATGTAGGAATAGACGCATATTTGGTTTCATTGAGATGAAATGACAGTGTGTTGTATAATACAATTAGACCTACATAAAAGAAGTCTTGAAATTCCAAATCCAAAGCGAAGAACCATATTTATAAATACACCATTTTTTTTTTTTTTTGTTTGTGTTGAGGGTGATAAATTGGAAACAGCACATTGGACCAAAAAAAAAAGGTAACTCCATGGACAACAAAAAATCCAAATGTAGCAAATAACCTGACTGGTAACTCCATGAGTACAACAAAAAATCATTGAAATTGGTCCAGCCGTTCTCCAGTTTTATGGGGTCATACTATTTTTTAGGTTCACTTTTATATATATAGATTTAAATTTGATATTTGCTCCGGGAAATGTAAACTACATCGTCTAAAGGCTGACATTGAGTTGATCATCTCTTTATCATTAAAAGTTTTCCTGAGACTTGGGTATTTATCACCGTTCATATCGTTTATCGACTTGCTTTACAAAATTAAAGAACAAAAAAGAAATAATTTACTTAAAATATCTATACCCGTAATTTATATTGTTAATTGTACAGAATACAATGTTAATCCCAACATTATTTCGGAGATCAATCTAGAACTACATAGTACATGTGGCCACATGAGACAACATTTTGAAATAAAGCTAAAACCGAATTTATAATTCGTAATACGGTTCGCTCCCTTTTTTTGTTTTTTAATTTAGATAATTGTGACGTGATACATCCAGTCTGTCGTTTTTAAGAAACCAAACATTTTTAGGTGGTTCAAGTTAATCCCAAATTATTTGGACTCTGTTGGCCCAGAGATTAGTGCGCTGGGTTGACATCCCAAGAGTCGCCGGTTCGATTCCCGCTCAAGGCAAATCTGGTCCTGCACTTTTCAAATTTCCTCCTTTCCTTCTTAACTTTCCCCTGAGCTGAAGGCCTCTGTCGCTATTGCTCATATTAAATACTAGGTTATAATTTGTAATTATAATCTTAGTTCTAATCTTATATATATAAAAGAAAGTCGTGTTAGTTACACTATTTATAACTCAAGAATGGCTGAACCGATTTGGCTGAAAATTGGTGGGAGGTAGCTTAGAACCAGGAGACGGACATACGATAGGATAGGTTTTTTTTCGTCCATCCGTCTGTCCATCCCCATACAAGAAACATTTTGATTTGTATGGCAGCTATACGATCCAGTAATCCCACAATCTTGAAATTTGGATGGTTCGTCGCTATACATAGAAACTTATATTGTCGAAATTTCAGTTTGATCGGACCACTAGGGAGGGTACGTCCCATACTTAAAGCTTAAAATTCATCTATTCAAAAACGTCGTTTTTTGTTCTATCGAAATGGAATTTAGATACTATAAGGTTTTGATATGGGCGCGGTACATTTGTTGGAATCGGTCAAATCGAACCACTAGGGGGAGTACCTCCCATACAAAACTCAATCCGGTACGGAATCCTCCGTGAACGAGTCTGACTCGGACTTGGCCCATTTTTGTTTTAATAACTGAGCACGCACAGGGGACGTAGCAACGCAGGCCGGGTAACGCTCTTCATAAATAAATCATATTTGTTGTTATTGAATTGGAACTAATTTTATTAAATTTTGAATATACTATTACAGTTTCTAAGAACTAAAGTAATGTAATATACCAATTTAATTCTAACTAACTTAGACCTTGATTATTCGATAGCCTAAATCTTTCATTGGTAAGGTTACACAGATCAAGAACACCAAAAAAAGAAAAACTGATTGATAGTCAGATAAACAGACGAATGGACATCAGATAATCTAGAGGGTTGAAATTTTCAGAGAATGTGTAGTTCAATCCGGGGATACCAATCTAAAATATTTTCGAAAACTTAAAGGGTTCCCAATACAAGAAACATTTTGGTTTGTATGGAGCTATACGATCCACGATCTTGAAATTTGGATGGTTGGTGGCTATACATCAGAAACTTATATTGTCGAAATTTCAGTTTGATCGGACCATACAAACCCCCATTAATATTCAGGTTCTTATTAGAAAAACTTCTCTGTTTTTTGTTCTATCGAACTGAAATTTAGACACTATAAGTTTTTAACATAGATGCGGTAAATTTTAAAGTTGGAATCAGTCAAATCGGACCACTAGGAAGAGTACCTCCCATACAAACCCCTCCGTGAACGAGTCTCACTTGCACTTGGCCCATTTCTTTTTTTTTTTTAATAACTGGGCACGCACAGGGGACGTAGCAACGCACGCCGGGTAAGGCTAGTAAATAAATAAATAAACATCCAAACGAATGCCTTATTTGGAAATTAGAGGTTTCAATCCATAGATTCTAAGCGGAAATCATTCAAAAAGCTTATTAATGCATCGAGACTGTATAAAAATGAACATACGATGAATATGGGTATTTCCACCAAAAGGTCCGCCATGATCAAAAAATTATAAATTATTAAAATCAAATTATTTTATAAATATACAAAAACATTCAAATTTAACTTAAATACACAAATTTCACAAGTATTTACTAACAATTTTAAAAAAAATGATTGTAAAGTGGCAAATTGTAGTTTTTGAACATTTTCTTTAATATTAACTTCGTAACGAAAGGCCTTTGTAAAAATGTTTGTTCCACGAAATCTCTTTTAGAACATAAATAATCTTAAGGAAATTAGATGAAACAAAAGCAATGAAGGATAACAGTTTTAAAAAACCCCAGTTGCAAAAAAATTATACATATTTTTCTACAGACATTTGAAGTTTGCAAGTTTGACACCGTAAATGAAAAGTTTTGCAATTAAATTGATTTCGATTGCAAGAAATGCGTTTTGGACATAAAAGATCAGTTAGTTTCTCTTACCTACTTAAGAAATATGGAAGATGATGTGAAATGGCAATTTTTGCGAAAAATAGATAATCGCATCGATCAGACCTACAAAAATATTTTGAGGAGATCAAAAAAGGTTTAAAGCCTTTTCAGTTAGCTATTCAAATCGATTTCGCCGAGAATTACTGTCTTGTCACACAAAATGAGCTACAGAGTGCACATCTTAATTACCGGCACTACTTTCACATGTGCGACTTGGTTTTCGGGAGAGGCAAACTCTTTCGCCGTCATCAGTGATAATCTATATCCAAAATTTTCATATTCTCTGACGGAAGTAGCTCACAGTTTAAAAACATTGCATTGTATCGAACATACCGGGTTTAATGAAAAAAATGGAATGTAATGTTATACAATGTTATTTCTTTGCAACTTCGCACGGAAAGGATGTTGTTGATGGAGTTGGTGCAGTGTTAAAAAGAAAGGTTTGGCAAATAACAAAATCTCAAAATGTGGTTTTATCTGACGCTCAATCATTTTTTTAATGTGCAAAAAATAGCATTAACGGAATAATAATATATTATAGTTCCTCACACCAAATTGAGAAGGAATCCTTAAAATTAAATGAAAAATGTAAAAACCATTTCAGGTATCCACAAACTGCACACCTTTTCTTGCGATGGTAGCCGAATAGAAGCAGCTCGGACTGCATATTCTTTCAAAAAAGAAAAACGTATCGTGGGACACCCATGTAGAGCGCAGCTCCATTCGGAACAAAATTTTTAATTATTATTTTTATTTTTATTTACTGAAAAATTTATGTTTTAATTTCCTTTTTTTTTTATTCATTTTGATTAATATTATTTATTATTATTTTTATTTATTTATTTATTTCGTTTCACTTTAAACACTAGAATACAAAAGAGAATGTACGATGTTTTCGCTTAATGAGAGTTCTATTAAGACAGAATTAAGTAAAAATAAAAAACAATATTCCCAGTGCAGGACTCGAACCCCACGCCCTCGGTTTGCCAGTCCTACTCTCTAACCACTACGCCACGCAGACATTTTAATCATGTTTGCTAAAATAGCTCTAATATAATTTAAAAAAAACAATCATTTTCAATATAAAAAGGAAACAAATATATTCCCAATGCAGGATTCGTACCCCATGTCATCGGTTTGCCAGCCCTACACTCTAACCAATAGAAAAAAATATTATTTTTAGCATCATTTTTTGAAATTTGTCTCATTACGTATATAAAAGACCTACACTCTAAAAAATACTTATGTAAAGCATTTTTAAAGTTATGGAAAAATTAAAAGAATTTTCTTTAAATATATGATAATAAAAACAAATACACATCAGTTTTATTTTAAAATAGTCATAGAAAAATAAATATGAAATTAGATTTTAAAGATTTCTTATTTCTTAACATTTTAAAATTTGTTACTTTAAATATTGTGTTTGGTTTCGCAGAATCTGATGTTTTTAAAGATAATCACAAAAACTACTTCTATTTTTGTCACGTTCGAACCGCTTCTTTTTCGTACTTATGTTTTAATCAATATTTCGCCTGAAACAGACTAAAACACCAATGATAGTACAAAGTAAAGACAAATGTAAAATATGTTTAATTCTGACTTTTTTTATCACTTTGAATCTGAACAATAGTCACGTTCGACACGGTGGAAATGCTCATATGGATCAAATACTCATAAATTAAATACTTACAATACAATTTTTACTTACTGGTATGTCACAAAATTTTGGTAAGTTAATTGTATAAATATTTAAACATTCCATTAGAATTATTTCCACATGAGTACTTACGGGAGGCACATCACGAGCTTTGGAGATAATGTAGCGTGTTCATTTATTATGAATGCATGCAAATTGAATTAGAACACGTTGAAAATCAAGAATCAAGTGAATATCTAAATGTTGCACAAACATGAAAGTCACGGATGCAATACTGAACTCTCTTGACTTTGTTACTTTTGTTCCGGTGATACGAATGGCTTCGACTATTGTACAATTCAGAATTCCCAAGATGAACATTCATTCTGATTACTCATAAACATACTCACAATGGCACAAGCCTTCTCAGCAAAACATTTATTGAGCAGCCCAACCCGGTAGCAACAACCAAACCAAATTCAATTAAACTCCTTTTACGAGTTTTGAGTTCAACAATGCCGCTATCATAAGAAACATTTGGCTTATTAAATTATCATTCGATTATGTTATGTATTACTGTATAATACATATACATACCACACATACGTACATATTTAGCAATGATTGAAACAACGAATTTATAAAATTGTACGACTTCGATACAATTTCCGTCGGAAGTGCTTTGTTACATATACAAAGAAGGGGTTGAAGAAAAATGCTCTAGCAATTTGTTCCCTCTTTTGATATTTCCAAAAATTCGACCCAACTCAAACTGAAAAAGAATCCATTTTTAAAATTATGTGCTTTCACTTTACCTTTAATGCAGTGAAAACTGGTTTTCCGTTGAAAACATAAACATGAATCCCCATTAAGCGTAATGCTTATGATCTCACGTATTTCCATTTTGGGAATTTTAAATATGAAAACTGTTCAAATTGTCCTCAAAATGGTTATTAAACCGTGTATTTTTCCGCACATTTGCACACATGCAAATTTATGTATGTAAGTGCACATACATACATACATACATACATATACAAATGTATTACTCTTAGAATTATAAATTATAATTATGAATGTTTGTATTTAGATTTAAAAGCACAATTACTATGCAGCGTGTTTGCATCCTTAAAGAGTTTCCAAAATTTGTTTCTTTACTTATCAGGGCACATAGTTTTTTACAATTTCAATTTGCTGTTAAAGTTCCTTTTACATATGTGACAAATAATTGCTTCTAACATTTTAAGGAATAAATATTTAACAAATAAGAAAAGGGCTCCTCTTTATTCGGCGTAAATTAGTCGCAAGAAGAGACTTGAAAACAAACAATCAAACTCAATCTGACCCAAAATCAGAGTTGATACTTTAATACCTACATATCGTATACTTTTTATTACGCCTTTACGCCTATTTTTATATCTATTGGGAGATGGTGAGTTATGCTTCCAATGATATATGCATAGTTAAAATATGATGAAAGAATATACATGTTTTAACATAATCGGTGTTTATTTAAAAAAAAAAAAAAATTACATGAAAGAAACAATTTTTTGGTCTACAAGTAAGAGATATTTAATTTGGTTTAAGGAGATTTTTTTAAACCACTTTTTGAATATAATATCGCGCGAATGGACACCCTAAGCTAGAATGGCGTAATGTGCTTGTATTTCGGCATTTTCCATTGTATTTGCCAAAGTGTCAGCTATTTCCTGGCGGATGTTGGCCTTAAGTTATTTTAGAGTCCTGGCTTTCCTACGTAAACATTCGACTTCAAGTAGCCCCAGAGGGAAAAGTCCGGCGGTGCTTAATCAAGCGAACGCGAATTCCTCAATCCCCAAGTTTCGATATCAAGCAACACGGGAAGCATCTCTTCAAAAAAATCGTTTGTGGCACAACCTGTGTGAGGTTATGCACCGTCTTTGGAAACCAGTATTACTCCAAACAAGTTTCATGAATAGTCGGCAGCCAAAAGTTGTTTATTATATCCCGATAACGCTCCTAATTTAAAGTTATTGTGTTTTCATTGTCGTCTTCGAAATAGAACGGACACTGTCACTTTTGTATCATAAAGAGGTAAGAGAAATTATTATACCTACAGCTCAAGCAGTAAGGGGCTGGTAGTTGTAATTAAGGGCAATGAACCCTCAGTTGATTGCACAGATATTAAGAGTGCACTAGAAGAAAACGGGTTTGAGGTCAAAATAGTGATCAATATTTTTAATAAATATAAAATTCCACAGCCATTGTACCAAATTGAGTTGGCCCCAAAGTTGCAGCATTTAAAAAAATTAAGTGCATCCCATATACAACCATAAATATTTACTTCATCATTGGGTAACTGTGGAGGAGCCTCGCAAACGAGTAAATCCTGTGCATTGCACATATTGCCAGGAATTTTGCCACATAAAGTATTCAATTTGTTTCTTTTAATTAATAATTAATTTTCGATTAAGAAAAATATTTTTATTTTTTCACGTTCGGTTTAATAGTTAGAAAGGAAAAAAATATTCCGAATGTTTCCTCCAGTCGGTTTTTAGCACCTTCAGTCACACCTAAAGGAGACTTTTCAATATCTAAATTAATAATAATAATAAAATAATCAGCCATGCCACAGAATAAGCGGACGATTTAGATTACGGTTGTTTTCCAAATCGAACAAGAAATCCGGAGATTTCAGTTTTCGAACTTAGATGTTCGAATGAACAGCTGATTGCGATTCGACCATTTTGCACATACCGATTTTATTGCGACTCTTATCATTGATTATTCTTTAGTTTCTCTTGCTTGTATTTATATTCGCGAAACAATTATTTTGACTTTTCTCATCCCCTTTTTCATACCTCACTCAATAAAAGCAGAAATCACGGGACAGATTACTAGCGCAGAATCACATGCAAAAACCCTACTTCACCAGCACGTACACAAAATGCAACGTGCCAACTTTTATAAATGAAATAATAAAAAATTTTTGCTGAAGTAATTACTTACTACACATTTTTAAAACAAATTTAAAGAATCACAGCTTTATTATCGACAATTAAAGTTTTTTTTAATATATCAATTAATTGCATTAAAGGCAAATTTAAATATTCGAATATTATACACCTTAAATGCGACCAAGTTGGCATTCCCAATATGGAGTGTTTTGCTAGCTAGAAGTCCCAAATTATTTCTTGCTTGTAATCTATAGCTTTAAAACGGTTTACGACGTACGCACAAATATAAAAGTAAAAAAAAAATGTATGGAAAGAAATGAAAACTACATGTACTCATTATTTTTGCCATATGTGTAGATGTGTCCGATGGTTTTTGGAATTAATTGAATATCAGCATGATATTACAACTGTAATATTTAATGACGAAAACAGACTTGATCAAAGAACCTTTCTGCGGGATCTATTTAAATACCAATCGTACTATTAGAGCTAAACAAAATCACTTCCCTTTAATTCAATTCACAAATCGCAAGGAGGTACCTTCCACCAGGTTGTTTATAAGTATGAACAATCACATGAGCAACAACTCGTTTATGTCGCACTTTCAAGAGTCACAAGTCTTGTGGGACTATTTATAGTTACGAAAAATAATGATATAAGATTTCATTATGGACGAAGAGTTGCACTTAGTTTGCTACCCCTTTTAAACTTGCAGGATTGCAAATAATTCATTAAAAACTCGCCAGGATACAATTTTTAATGCTATTAGAACCACAAAATCTACGTCATTCTTTGTATTTACCTGCCAAAGTTTAACGGCTCACAAAAATGATCTGACAGATGAGGTTACACTACAATGTACCTTTCTTATGTTATGTGGGACTTGGCTGTGTAACAACGAATATGTCTGCATTCCAAATTTCGACTGTTGCGCTCAATTTAAAAGAGAAGGTCAGTGGGCTGGTAGAGTAGCGATATATCTTAAACAAAACACTGAGCATAGAATTATGCCACTCATGCAAATTCAACTTTGCCAATCATCAAACAGCACAGCGATAACCCAATCAACCGGAGAGGTTTCTGCAGCTGAATGCATACTGTGCAATGGACAGGAGATGCTATTGGTAGAGGTATACATTTCACCAAAGCAACGAATAAATGATATTATAAAGTTTTTCATTTTGTTTTGTTACAATATACTCCCATTGGATGTGCTGAACTTGGAGAGGACCTATGTTGCCTATGATTCTGGGGGTTGACTTTAACATCAACCGAACATGATGCCGAACCACCCATTCAGTTTTTAAGGATATACTCAACTTGAAAATGACCACAAGTCGACTCATTTAACATCCAACTCCAAAAGTACAATTGATCAATAATGTATGGATGTATATATAATATTTTAGCTATCATCGACCAATAATCGCTTTAATTAAATAAATTGAAATTTAATGCTGAAATATTGTATTAAACTTTCATTAATTCATTTACTTACATACTCAACGTGTTTCATTTCAAAGGCTCGTAAGTGTTAAGCACACTCACACATTTTTATACTCTTCACGGGAATTTCAGTTTGTCATGAAGTTTGTAACAGGCAGAAAGAGAGAAAAAAAAACCACATAAAGTATATACTTATATTCTTGATCAGCTCGATGAGACGAATTGAATAAGCCATGTCCGTCTGTCCATCTGTCCGTCTGTATGTATGCAAACTAGTCCCTCAGTTTTTGAGCTAGAGAGCTGAACCTTTCTTTTTACCATATGCAGTACATTTGTCGGAACCAGCCTAATCGGACCACTAGGATTGGTACCTCCCATACAAACAACCCATTTGAATTCATGTTCTTATTAGAAAAACTTTTTTGTTTTTTGTCCTATCAAACTGAAACTTGAACACTATCTGTTTCCAAAACAGTCGCAGAACATTTGTTGGAACCAGTCGAATCAGACCACTAGAAGGGTACCTCCCATACAAATCCCGTGAAGAGTATTTCATCTTCGGCATATTCGAAGATAACGTTCTTTCTAGTTTAGGGTTCCGGACCCAAAAAGGAACCCTATTGCAGAGACTTCGTTGTCCGTCCGTCCATCCATATCTCATGAAACGCAATAGCCAGGGGGAGTACCCCCCAATTTAGTGCGGAACCCTCCGTGTTCGAGTCTGACTCGAACTTGGCCCGTTTTTTTTTTTTTTGTTTTTGTTGCGTTGATCATAGCTGTTTGTATGGGATTGCTTATTTGTGAATACTTTATTCACTTATTTGCAGCTAAGCTTTATATTTGTAACCTGTCCGGTCGCCATCTGCTCGTTGATACAGCAAACTTTCTTAAATATACACCAGCGAGATGGCTTGTATATTTTTAAAAATTGTGAAAATTTTCAGTGATTCTTTTTTTGTTTTTATTATGTTATTTTTATTAGTATTTATTTATTCAAACATTTAAATTTATCGACAAAAAAAAAACAATGATATGATACAATCTGGAACAGTACGTTTGCTAAAATCAAATGTTCACACATGCAGAAAATTAATTTTTTCTCAAATCTCCAACACAACCCTGTATTTCTTTCAGACTTGGGAAAATAGACGAGTATACCACTCATTATATTAAGTAAATAAACATATATGTATGTACAACAATTATAATATTATTGTAATATTCTTTATTTGTTTATAAAAACATCGGTTTTGTTTATTTTCTGTTTGCTGGCCAAGACATACCAAATTCACAAGTCTTAAGTCTATAGTATGTATTGAAATATTGTATTGTAGTAATCAAAGTTGTGTGATATCAACATATCCATGTTGACCCTAATTGATGCAATTTGAATCAAAATTGATTGAACTGGAAAATCGTTTTTTCATTCCCTTTTCAACTCTTAACACAGTCCACAGACTAAGAAAATTTCATTACCCATACCCCACAACATCCGATATATAATATGTAGGAATGCATGTGTGTATGTGTGTTGATGTTACAAGACAAGCTATTACTTTCTCAACTCTCTTCTTGATGTTTTACATTTCCTTTTTCATCGCTTTATTTTCATCACATTTATATTATTGGGTCCACCGAGATTTTGCTCAAGGGATATGTGGATACGCAGTAACAACTCAATATAAATCAGACTCCTTTACAATTAGACGAAAGGAATACTGTTATTCGAGCCATTCAAACAAAAGAAAAGGGAATAGTGTAAATTTTATTTACATCTAAAATTTAGGTTGCAAGACCTTAGAACGAATTGATCGATGATAATAAGTATATTGGTGTATATATGTATTTTATATAATGTGTCCGATGTTTTAAGAAACAAAAAATTTACAATACATTATCACATAAATTACATAACATCAAACTTTATATGCAAACTTTGAGCCACCATTTAAACCTCATAATACTAAAAAATACGTTTTCAACATTAGTCCAGCGCTTGAACTGGGCTTTTTTACACTATACACAAATCCACACAAAAACACCCACACAAACCCAGAAAAATTCGTATGCTCTTCTTTCTTCACCCTAGAAAACGTCACTCTATGATAGAGTATTCAGAAATATTTGATTATTGATTTGACTTATATTTAGGGTGAAGTCAGTACATATACAGCATTTCAACACTGAAACCGAAATATTTAAATGGGAGCTATATGATCTAGTAATTCTAGGATCTTGAAGTTTACCCATTTCTTGGATATTAATGTGCAACTTAAATTTTAGTTCAATTTGACAAACAACAAAAAAGTTTTTCTAATAAGAACCTGAATTGAAAGGGTGGTTTGTATGGGAGGTACCTAGTAATCCGATTCGGTAAATATACTGCGCCTAGTAAAAAAAAAGGTTCGTGCAAATTTTCAGCTCTCTAGCTCAAAAACTGAGGGACTAGGGTGCATACAAACAGACGGACAGACGAACAGACGGACATGGCTTAATCAATTCGTCTCATCGAGCTGATCACAAATACTTACTTATGTATACTTTATGGGGTCTCTGATTTCTCCTCTTGCCTGTTACAAACTTCATGACAATCTTATAATACTATTCCCTGCGTGAAGAGTATAAAACCAACTTTGCTTATTTATTCTAATTTTGACATTATTACGAAAAAAAAATTTTGTGATAAATATTATATCTTAACACTTATGTTATTAAAGAAAATGCCACTAAAAGCAAATAATATAATAATTATATTGTACTATATTTTTTCTGTTTGCTATTAATAAAACTTATCAGTACGCTACATATTAAAGCTTTAAATATAGCAGATAATTTAGTTAAAATAAATACAGCAAATATTTTTTGTACATGATTTTATTTTTATTATCCATATACCACAATCTAAATCGTAAGATGATTAAAATAGGTAGCGTCATTTCCTGTAAAAAACAAATTTTCTCTGATTATAATGTATGCTAATATTATAGAAACTTTGAAGAAGTCCAACATTTTAATTAATATTATATACACATTTAATTACAGATTTGGCAGCATGGGTAGTTAAAATAAAATTAATATAATTTTAGTATTTGCAATACTAAAGTTTATCCCTCCTTATTTTCAGATGACTTTTCAAAAGCATTGAGCGGTTGCTTCTCAAAATCAGCTACCATTAATGAGTTGGGTTGTACATCCATTAGTACATCGTTCTTATTAATACTATTCCAGTCCTGTAAAGATGATTCCGCGAAAAACACATATACAATTCCACTGCCAATTAACATTCCAGATGCAATTAGAAATACAGTCTTCCAAGCTTCAATTGTTTGCTAAAATGTTCATATTTAAAACAACAAAAAATAATATAATAATAATTATAAATAGTAAAACCCACATTGCCTAATGTTATGTATCCCACAACTAGAGGGGATAGAAAGCCCGGCAAGCCTCCTATTAGACCGCAAAAGCCCAATACAATACCGGCATAGTTTGGTGACAGGTCTACGACTGCTGCAAGAGGTCCTGAGGAAACAGCACCATGGAACATGGTTGCAATCATTATAAGTACAATTGCCGCTACAGAATTATAACCATAGTAAGCCAGTACTAATACCACAAAGCCCTTCACAATGCAACCTATTAAAGACATTGCAAATTTTTAATGGCACGGGATTATTGTATTATCTACTTACAGATAGCAGTTGCTAATTTGCGCACATTAGTGCGACTCATTTTCTCAGTACGCAAGAGATAATCGGCAAATATGGAAAAGCAATAGGCAAATATCATACGCAGAAGATGCGGTAATCCTGACAATAAGCCAGTCTTTTGTATATATTAGAAAAAAAGATTAAGTGGGTCTTACTTAATCAAATCAAATTAAACTTACAGTACGTATATTCCAGTTATGTATTACTCGAAAATATGTTGGCGCTTGGGTCATTAACGTAAAAAGACCCCAGATACCGCCCCATTGCGCAACGACATTCATCCACACAGGTCGTGATGTTAATATTGCCATCCAAGGTGTATAAGTTGTATTGTTGTTTTCAACTGATGATCCAAGCGATTTTTCAATATAACGCCTTTCCAAATGTTCGATGCGTGGATGTTCAGCGGGACTATCGTACACAAAATATAACCAACCAATATACCATACGGTACCAATTATACCGCAAATGTGATACACCCACTCCCATGAGGACCAATGCATTATGTAGCCAAACATGGGATAAAAGACTGCCACACCTACTGAGCTGCCTAAATAAGCCGTAACAAACTTACTACGTTCATTCGGTGGTATCCATTTTCCAGTTAAAACATGCATTGATGGCCAAGCAACACCCTATTTCAAATTAATAATATTTCAATTACGATATGCATAGAAATTATAATAAAACTAACCGTAACAATTCCCTGAAATATGCGCAACCAGATCAGTAACTCATAGCTCCAATAAGAAACAATCGGGATTAGGAAACAACAAAATGCACCAATGGCATTTGAAAGTCCAAATACAAGCTTGGTGCCATACTTTCTGGATAAGATGCCACCCGGTATTTGTAAAACCCAGTGGACCCAAAAAAATGAAGCAAGAGCCATACCTTGTTGCTTTTCATTCCAATCGAATCCATTTTTTTCGTACTTGATCTAAGACATACGAGTATGTTTTGTACATACATTTTTTTTTTAATACATACTTTTTCTTAATTTTTACTTACATTCATCCAATCCAAAAATTGACGTTCTAAAGAATATCTATAACTAGATGAATTGGAGCTCTTATAATTCTTTTGATTATTGTCATAACTGGAGTTTTCATTCAATCTTTCAATAACACCACCGGTAAAATTAATGTCTTTGTAACTTGCATTAAAATTTGTTGCCGTTAACATATCGACCGTTGGATCTGTAAAGTTTCCTTTACTGGATATCATCTCCACTATTGTAATATTTAGATTAATGCGGATCATGTAATTCACAGCGAAACCGAAGAACGTTAAATACCATAAAACAGTGCGTGCTTTAATTTTAATTGAAAGTGGATCAAAATATCTTACATAAATTTATTGCATGCAATAAGATTGATGAAAAACCCTTTTTTATGCTTTACTAAATACATGTATGCATTATGTACTTATATGTTTATACAAAAATATTTACATAAGTACGTCGTATACACATTTATGTGACTGAATTTATGTCAAAATAAAACTTGTTTGGACTCTTGTCATGTAGGCAGCTTGCATATATATTTACAGATATGTTTGTGGTTTGATTTGGTTATGATTTATTCAAACATAACCTTGATCTAGTCTAGATTAGGTATAAAATTACTTTACTGAATTGCAATGGGAATTTAGACTTTGAAATCAACGGCTACAACTAAAATTACCTGTGTAGTTAACTATATTAAACCTTTCGTTAAAATGTATTACCACTTTAGTCTAATGTGTGTAACCAAGTTTATGTGGGAGACTCTCTAAGGTGCATAAGCGTTTATAAAAAACATATGTGCGGGTTCTTAGGAGCAACTTGATCAAGTCATATCCTAATAAAAAAGAAAAGTAAAAGTAAATCTATAAGCAGATCAGGGGCCTAAGATGTGTAGTTGTTTTTGCAATTGTTTTACGTTGACTCTTCTATTCTCATTATCATTTTAATACATTCATACAAACCTTTAGCCATGTTTTTTCAAAAGATTTAAGCACTGATAAACATTAAATTATATATGCTAGATAGCAATTTTCATTTTTTATTTCACTGTGTTTAAGTTATTATGATTAGAACTCCTTGTCTTAAAAGAAAAAGCGCATACGTGACATCAACGGTAAAATCTCTAACTAGTTTTGTTAAATTCTCAGACATGTAGACCTGAGTTGTTCTATATCAGACTCTAGCGAACAATATGATGCTACTGTTACTAATCGTTTCACACAAGTTCCCCAACTGAATAAGAAAAACACGAATTCTCTACTTTAGTGGTAAGTCTCCATAATCGGTTTTACGATCATTTGTTGTGGTAGTTATCTCATTACAAATAATGAGTTGAATATCTTAGCCACTGTTGGCAATGTATTCACTCGTATGTGATAAAGTTCTATTCTATGTTATATTCACAATTCTAGAGGGAACCAAACTCGAGCGTTCGAATCGCGATCTTTCCTTGTACTTATGCATCAGCACTGCAATACGCAGGAGTTTTTATAACATGCTGTTGTACTGTACGTTATCAACAAAAATTTTATGCAGTAGTAATTGTAAAAAAAACAACATCGCAATAGAATTTATACCAATTTTGTTTAAATTCAAATAAATATTAAATTCTCTACGCTGCAGACGATCCCGCACAAAACAATGCGCATTGTCAAAACTTACTTTTCGGCCTTCTGAGAAGAGTTTGTACCACTTACAATTTTGTTTTTATACTCTTCACGTAGTACATATTATAAGTTTGTCATAAGGTTTGTAACAGGCAGAAGGAGACAATAGAGACACCATAAAGTATTTACATACATTCTTGATCAGCTCGATTAGACGAATTGATTAAAACATGTCTGTCCGTCTGTATGTATGCAAACTACTCCCTTTTGATGAACTTCCGAAATACTACTTCCTGGATGGTTTAAAACATTGGGAAAAGAGATTGGAAAACTATACGGAGCTAGAAGGAGAACCGAATTTGAAACTTACAATTATGAAATAACAATGGCTGCATGCGAAGTTTTTCAGTCTGCCATCGTACGCGCCCGCCGTCAAAAGTTAAGCCACATTCAACTTTTCTGGTCGTTTCAACGGCAAACATCTGTTGTTTGGTGGAAATCTAAGATGCAAAGACGAAATTAAAAGATCCCTAAATCAGCGGCAAAGGAAATTCTGCTTCGTGGCGTTGTGACTATCGACTGCTTTACAGAAGAAGTTGCCACACCTAACACGCGTGCATAGCGTCGTATGGAGCCTTTTACTTTGAATAAGTCTATAAAATGGACTGGCAATTTGATTATCGGTATGTTTTTACTGGGAGCCAAATGGAAACAACATTCATACAAATAATTTTAGTTACAGATTCCGTGGGCTGTCACGGACGATGGCACGACTCACAAATATATAATCATTTGCGGCTGAAGACTTTGATGGAACCTTTAGATTTCATAAAAATGGGAAGATGCTTTGTAGTACTAATGTATTGGTATTGCTGAATCGTGACTCCGCATTTCGTTTTTCGTGAAGGCTAATGAAGCCATACTCCTTCTCAATAATTCAACAGAAGAGCACAAGAAATTTATCTACTGTCTTTCAAAATCGAGGCGAGTAGTTCAGAATGCAATTGGACAGTTCGAGGCAAAGTTCCGGCGACTTGGCAAAGGATTGGACAAACGCGTTGAGAAATACACACATATTATAATATATTGTTGTATGCTTTTCAAAAAGGCATAAATCCTTATTAATGAAAGGTGTCAAACCGATATGGATAACAAACCACAGCCAGAGGTGACCACCATATATACGCAGTGCTGTTTTGCACTACGTTCAAGGAAAATTGGAAATAAATATTTGAAATATATATTTATTTATTTTTTGGTAATAGCAAATGGAAGTAACACTTAAAGCCAATGACATAAAGTAAATGTTATAGGTAATATATATTTAAAACTAGTAATATAAATTTAAGTAAATGTTAAAGGTAATACTGAAAACTAGTAATATAACGTAAAAGTAATATGTTGCACTTAAAACTAAAGATATAACCATATATTTTTTGTTGCTATTGAGGGCACCAATCCAGTCTTGCTAGGGTCCTGGCATGGTTCTTTGCCATTCTTGCGCTTGCGCTTACCAACTCTTGCATGATAGCACTGCGCTGCTCTGCCAATTTTAATTCCTTTTCTCCATATAGTTTCATATCATCATTGCATGTTTTCCTTTTCCTCAAAGGCAACTCTGCGGGGGACTCAGTACCGTTCCCCACTAGCAAAGGTAAAGGAGAGGAACTGCCCACGCCAGCTTCATTTTCACTGACACGCAGCGCAAAGTCTGCAAACGAAACTATATCTATTATGGCAACGCATATACTATCAATATTTACCTGTGCTTTCCAGAATCGTCTCATAAGAGAGTTGAACACATAAAATGGTATATATTCGATTGTAAAATTGTAAATTGTGTGGGTTCCACCGGATCTTCCAATCTTTTCCAATCTAAAACATATTATTTAATTTAATATTGTAATTATTGACTAATTTCGTCGTAAAATAACATGTTCCGATACTTCCTGATCAGTTTTTCCAGCTGACCTTTCACTTCTTTTCCAGAGACTTTCATCCCTGAAAGTTGGAAATCTGTAGCCATCATTTCTATATACGCATATTTTTATGTTCTCCTCATGTTTACCACGTTATTTTCCCATATGTCTAAAAACATTTTGGTACTCCTTTCGCCCCACCTGAGCCTTTCTCCTACTTTTTTTATTGTCTTTAAGAGATTCACAACTGTTGCAGTACATGGTTACAACGTACATGCTCCTTTATATTATTTAACACTCTTCTAGTGCCTAAGCTCAACAACACTTTTGTGTTTCTGTTTTGTTCCCCACTCACATTATATAAGACCACACACGTGTACTTCTTTCTAACATAATCAAAGTTATTTAGTTTTCAAAAAAAAATTTTTGGTTTTCTTTGCGTTCTTTATTATTTATTGAATTACTTTGCATACACAACCCAAAGCCTGACAATAATTTAGGAATCTTAAAAACTAAGTAGTGAAGATTTAAAAGTTTCTATAGTGGTGAGCTAAAGATATTTTCAGTGT
>JBAMAW010001219.1:0-28645 GCA_037043295.1 Amiota minor
CAAGTGCTACTCCAGTTGATTATAATTAATAAATAAATTAATTTGTACAATGTAACACACAAAAAAAGTCGTGACACCGAAGCCAGAAATAGTTTTTGGTTGCAATTTGCTGACGAATTGGCAATGGGTTGTTTGTATTTGTACCATCAACTATGATCGTAGGTTCAATATTGAAATTTTATATATTGAAATATTATATTATATATAAAGATATTAATTGGAAAATAAACCTTCATAATTTTATGACTATGTATCTATAAAATAGGAGAGGAATTTCAGTTTAACGGCGCTGAACTCCAACACCGTTTGACCGTTCAGCATGAAAGTTGGCATGTTATGTATTTCTTAATGAAGAATGTTTATATGCTATCTACTTTGTTACAACTCGCAAGTTTTTATAATTTTCATATTATTTTTAATAAGAAGTGCATTTATTTGACTCTACTGTAAGTTCATTATGTTTAAATACAAAAAGTTGATTGCTATAGAACTCCGTTTCTGATTCGTCATTTATTGTATGTTTTAAAGTTTAAGGATAGACGGCGCAAATCTATACGTCTTATAGATTTTAACTATATTTTATATTTATAATTATACGCTTGATCGGCTCGTTGCCTCAGAGGTGAGTGCGCTGGGCTCTGATGGAAGAATCTCTAACCATCTCTAACCATGGAGTTAGACGATTGCACAACAATGCAGCTTTTAGAGACCGAAATAATGCTGATTCGAACTGTGTGACCTGATCAGTCGAAATTATTTTTGGAGCACCTAATATGGTGACCCATGCTGGAAAGAATGCGACTGGTCGGAATTGTTCAGGAACAAGTTAGTTGTGTCGTTATATCTTTGACCGTTGGCAATCGTTGCACTCATTCACCCAATTGTTGATATCCTTGCGCATTGCTGGCCAAACGTATTTGTTGTGGATTTGTTTGAAAAATGTGCGTTTGCAAGGGTGAGATAATCTATGAATTGCAACGAAGATACGTCTGCGAAGAGGTTCTGTGATGTAAGGACGCAATACAGACTTAGATGCATCGCAGTGCACTTCAATGTCCGGTGGTAGTTTGACGAGTTGCAACTTCAAAGATGTAGTACCAATAAGAAGCTGTTGCATTTCTTCATCTTGTTGATGCGACACTTGGATGTCTTTTAGAAATATAGTTACAGGCATGTCAATTTGATTGATTCTGGACAATCCATGCGCTATAACGTCGTTAGTGCCAGGCACATGCATTATTTTTGTAGTGAACTCTGCATATAAGTCAGCTGAAGATTTTGCCTTGGCGATGCTTTATCGAGCTTTTGTTTAAATGCATAAATTAAAGGTTTGTGTTTCGTTTGTATTACGAATTCACGACCTTCAAGTGTGTGTCGAAAGTGTTTAATAGCTAGGTATATCGCCAAAAGTTCCTTATCATAAGTGCTGTAATTTCTTTGGCTTGTTTCAATTTTGTTGAAAAAAATGCTATTGGTTTGTGTGTGCATGACATGACATTTCATATGACTAACATAGCATACCAACAGCACATAACATAGATAACGTAACATAGCTTCCACCATTTGGAATAATTTTTAATTTTTCTGCTAAATAACAGAAACGACGATGGGCATGCAGAAAATAAAACAGGCTTTATTTGTTTGAGTTTGAGATGTAACTATATATGTGTGATTTTTTTTGTTTATTTTGGTCATGTCTGGTCATGGAAATGGAAAATTTATCAAAATGGAGCACACGGGGCACGTATTACAACAAATTTCATATTTTTGTTGTAAAATTTTTTTTTTTTTTTGGAAAATAACGGGCATCCAGAAAATGAAGCAGGGCACGACGCTTGATCGAGCTTGAATTGTATGTTCGATCTTGTCGCTGCTGTTATTGGCTGAAGCGCACAATTTTGCACGAGCAATTTTGACTAATGCGCATTTTACCATTCCCCTCTCCCCCTCTCTACACACTCGATATACATGAATGAATTTTATTAATTGTGTTTTTTTTACGTATTTAGTACTAAATAAATTGTCAAATCTAATTTCAGGCAACCACGCGCACAGAAACACTAGTGAGAAAATGAAAACCATAACAAAACCAAAACAAACAGAATGAAATTGTTTGCATATAGTTGCTTGCGTGCGAGCGAAAAGTCAATATGTTTCTTTTCTTGTACATAAAAATATTAGTTACAATTGCAACGTAATTTCGTTTTAATTTTTAAAGCTCTATACTTTATTATTTTCCTTATTTATTAAATAATTATATAAATTTTTAAATTACATATTTACTTGTCCTTAAGTTAAAAGAAGTAATGGAAATCATATTCTAATAGTTTTCATGAGATAAATTTTTATTAAAGAAAAGATATAAAGTTTTTTAATTAACTTTGAGGTTTATTTTAATGTCATACTGTTTGTCTTGGCAGTCACGAAAAACAATGATTATCGTTATTTTTGTTTCTACACACACAATCTGTATGCACATATTATATTTTGTTCTACAAAGTGAATGAGTTTGAACGAGTTAAAATGTCACGCATTTGGCAATATTTTTGAAACAATACTTTGGAAAACCAGGCAAAATACGATATACAGTATAAGTAACTTTGCATTTTACCAAGATAATGATCCCAAGCATACTTCGGAATTAGCAAAGCTTCGGTTGATCTATAACTGCCCCAAACTGCTGCAGACACCTGCCCAGAGTCCGGATCTCAATGTTATTGAACATCTGTGGGAAGAACTTGGTAGGCGAGTGCACCGAAAAAAATTCAATTCATTGGCAGACTTAAAAGATGGATTGATGCAGGCATGGCATTCTATTCAGCCTGAATTATGCAAAAAATTGGTAGCATCTATGCCAAGACGATTACAAGCACTCTTGAAAGCTAAGGGCTATGCGACAAAATATTAATTTTTAATTTTTATAATGTTTTTTTTAAGTCAAATTTAGTGTCCGATTATTCGTTGAACACTTAGAAATGACTTTTTTGTTATTATCATGAATTTTTCCGTTATTCTTGCTTTATTGTTTTTGTTTTTGTTGTTGTTATTAAAGATCAGATGTTGAACAATAAATATACACTAAAAAAGATTTCGTTTTTATAAGAAATTTACCCATTTTATTATAAAAATTATAATCACAACCCTTGTCCGATTATTCGTTGGAGCCAGTGTATATGTATGTGCACACAATGTCTTTCTGTTTGTTTTGGTTTTGTTAAGTTTTCTCACTACTATTTCTGTGCGCCTGGTTGCCTGAAATTAGGTTTGACAATTTATTTATAAATTTCATTTCATTTAATTTTCATAAAATTCGCTGGTTCTCCCCTTTGGGAGAGTTGCAAATAAAAATTCAGTTAAAAAAAAAAATTTCATTTCATTACAACATACGTACTACAGTTACTAATAAGTTAAAATAAGTTAAGCGATGAAAATGAGGTAGCCTCCGTGGCCGAGTGCATAGGGCAGGTGTCTCGTAGTGTGCTCCACGTGGTACACTTATGATATACAATTTTTAATTTGAATTTAAATATAATAATAATAAATGTCACGAAAAATCTCGTGACCAAACAGTTTGGTTTGATCACAAGATGTACACTGCAGTATCTGATGCATCTGCTGACAATGAAGTTTAGAATGTTTTCTTCTTCAAGATTTGATTTGCACTGGTGGATTGCACTTTTTGGATTCGCTAAATAATGCTTGAGCACTTGAGCATGAGGAATAAATTTGCGAAAAAAATTGATTGTACCAAAAAATCTTCATAGTTCGACTATCTTGTTCGGTCGAGGATAATTTCGAATTGCTTCCACCCTGTCACTAGGAGGTTTGATGCCACTAGTCGAGATCATGTACCCCAGAAATGTGGGCTTTTTTTGACCGAATCCACATTTGGAGGCATTAATAGACAAGTTGTCTTCTTGTAGTTTTTGCAAGACGTGCTGCAGGTGTTTATAATGCTCGTCTTCATCTTTTGAGAAAACCAGGATATCATCAAGATAGCAAAAAACGAAATCGATATATCGGAAAATGAAGTGCTTTTTTTTCTTGAAAAAAAAAACAGCTTTGCCATGAAGTCGCTCGTTGATATCGTCTTTGTATGGTATAGGATATTTATCAGGTTATGTACAAGCGTTGAGTTTCCTGTATTCGCCGCAAGCTCTCCAACCGCCGGTTCTCTTCTTGACCAAATGAATTGGACTTGACCTAGGGCTGATTGACGAACGAACAATGCCACTTTGAAGAAGGTTTTTCAAATCTGTTTTTATGATCTCCAATTTTTATCCGGAATATCGACGTTTAGCTTCTGCCACTGGTGGGCCGGATGTTATGATTTGATGACAAACCGTAGAAGTTGCTGGTAATTGATAAAAAGTTAATCTGTGTAAGTTTTACAAACCTTTCTAACAATAATAAAATTTGCAAGCAGGGTTGACTGTTTGATCATTCTTGAAGATTAGTCCCACTGTATTGAGCTTAGTCACCGGATCCATAAGACGTTTTGATTTGAAGTGGAGACACAATCCAAAATGTGCTAAAAAATTAGCACCAATGATTGCTGATTTAACATCTGCTCCAATGAATGTCCAATTAAAAGCTTGACGTAGGCCTGTTGAATGCCGTACGTTTTAATGGGAGTATTGTTAGCAGCTAATAAGTGTAGATCATCTATTTTTGGATGTTTGTTGATTTTCTTAAAGTGTTTGGGTAGAACCGATCAAGAAAGTTATTTGGTTTTTGTAGTCGAAGATGTGTAGGCGTTTTTCAGTAAAAATTGATTCCGATTGACTGCCAACAATCGAACACTGTGATTGCTGTACTTCTGGTTTTTCGGCTATTGATGATTTTAATTGGCTGCAATCAACCGAACACTGTGGCGGGAGCCTAATTAGTTTTCCGGTTGAGGCTTGCCTTTGCCGCCGAACTCGCTTGATGGGGCACATTTTGTTGCTGCAGAACCAAAGCAAATGTGATAATAGCAGACCTTTTGTAGTTGTTTTGGAATTGGCGAGCGTGTTTTGCTAACCACTGTGTGTTCATTTCATTGAATTTTTTTATGAGATGTTGCATGCTGATTTGCAGCGCCGTTAGTCGTGACTTCACATCGTCCTCCGTTCTGTTGATTGCTTCACAATAGGTTACCGGTCTACAAAATTGTCAATGTTTTCGGACTTGCATGCTGACAGAATACACCGTATATTGCTCGGCATGTGTTGCTGCCACAAAGTCTTCAGCGCATCTGCTGAGATTGGTTTGTCTGCCAAATGCCTCAATTCTCTTACCAGTTGACTATGTCTTTTGTTAGCCAGTTCCAATCCGGTGAGAAGTTTTAATAACTGTTTATCACTCGACTCACCAAACCGCGTCATCAGCTCTTTCATGAGTTTTTAATATATACCCGTGTCTAATGGATTTCTTGCTATGTCCGAAACATCTTGTAACGTGCCTGAATTCAATGAAGTTGTTATTGCATAATATTTTGATAGGTTTGACTTGATTTCATTTACGTGCAACAATGCATCCGCCTTGGTTAATCACAAATCCGGGTCTGACTTCAAGAATTGTGGAAATTGAACGGGACGACGGGTGTTAAATACTTATTAATGAGAAGAATTGACCAAAATGAAACACTAACTAACGTGTCACCCTTTCTTATTAAAAAAAGTGATCGATAACGTATGCAATGATGAAATAGAAGAGTGTACTAAACTGCGTAACGGTACTATTCTTCTTAAAACAGGCCTTCCTCTTCTACTTCAAGCCATGAAATTCATTAAACTTCAATCTCTAAACAACCAAATCAACGTGGACATGTCAGAACAAAACACACTAAATTACACCAAAGGGGTTATTTCTTGCAATTATTTAAGAGATTTTCCTGAAGACGAAATACTACAAGAGCTAAGAGCGCAGAACATACATACCTCTTCCAGTTCGCTTCAAAATTTGCAAACGTTTAGGAATATAAACGTATGCTTTAACAACTACAGCGAGCTACAATTATTAATATACAAACACGAACCCCACGCTTTAGCCTTACAAGAAACTCATCTACAGAACACCCAATCCTTTACCATACCTACCTACCAACTACTCCATGTTAACCCTTAATACAGCCTCCTCTTACGGAGGGGTGGCTTTGCTTATCCGCAGATCAATTGAATTCCGCCAGATCATATTGAATGACGACTTTGATGCTATTTGTGCAGAAATTATATCAAAAGAAAACAATTCATATAATCTCAGCATACATTGCTTCACATAGACACTTTTCGATGAGAAATCTAGAATCTGTCCTACACACAACTAACACACCCACAATAGTCACAGGTGAATTCAACTGCTGGCACAGAAAATGAGGCTTTAATCAACAAACAATAGAAAAGGTAAAATCCTTGAAAACTTTATATCACACTCAAACTACATTCTATTAAACAATGGCTCATCAACCCATCTAAGTACCCACAGCATTCATTCAAAACCATTAACCCCAACCGTACGTCCCCTTGGTGGAACAAAAACTTGCACACTCTTCGCACTTGCAAAATAACAGCATGACAAACCTTAAAAAGATACACCACCCAACAAAACATAATAAACTACAAAAAAGCTAATGCACAATTTCGACGAGCACTTAAACTAGCAAAAAAAGATATCACCCTTAAGTTCACCTCCCAAATCAACCCGTCCACATCATCCAGTAAAATCCGCCACAATATAAAACGATTCTGTGGCTTAAACCCCTGCAAAACTATACACAGTATCCTTAACCCAGTAACATCACAGTATACAACACATAAAAGTGAGATCGCAGATATTTTATGCAAAAACTTCTCAGATGCGTCCGATGATGCAAATTTTCCGCCTCCATGTAATCGAAGGGGATATCTCAGCCATAGAGCTTTCAGCAGCTCTCAACTCATCAGAGGGACGTACTCCTGGTCTGGATAAGATTAACTACACTATGATCCAAAATCTGGACAATGACGCTAAGCTCAGAGTACTCAAACTATAAAACCTAATCCTCACCATATACCGCAAGCCTATAAAACCAGCCTAATAATCCCGGTATTAAAACCTACAATGAAGTACCAGTGTTTTACGTGCTCGCCTGTCTGTGAAGACTTAAGAATACGGTGCCAAGCACATGGATTGATAAACGTCAATCAACGTCCCCTAGGATATATATCCACATGTCCCAAATTTAAGTCAAATTTATTTTGGTAAATATGACTCTCTCCTTGGTGGGGAGCGAAGCCGATCTTAAATCTCTGCAGCTTTCTGGGTCACAGCACCCGGTTGTATAACGCAACTCCACATCGAGTTATTACTCTAGGTGCATTTGGGTATTAAGCCACAGCCACCACGATACTCCCACAAGGGGGCCGTACCCACTGGCTAGGACGAAAACCAGTTCCGTGGGCTTCTGACCACCCGTGGTACCAGAAAATAGCCTCTGGTCAGACTTCGTACCCGAGGTACTACCAAATTCGAAGTCCAAAAAGTTCATGGGTTGGTGGCCCAAATTAGAACATAGCTCTCTGGAATAGCATGCAGGTTGGTAGCCCACAGATGGCACAGTATAAAGATATACTCATGGGTATAGCTTCCTCACTGTTGGGAGCGAGGTCTATTCCTACCTCTTCCGCCAATTTGGCAGCATTTATTTGATAAAAATCAGGCGAGCATATGTCCCCACTGTCACAAGGACTTTAGGCGAAAGGGTAGTAGGCTGAGACCGCTACAAGCCAGACGCCCGTGGTACCAGAAAATACCTCTGGTCAGGCAGCGTAACCAAGTTACTACCAGTAGAGCTCCATGAAGCTCAGGGACTGGTTACCCCATTAAAACCTACAGCAGATAAAACAGCAATAAATGCCTTCCGTCCAATCTCACTTAACCCCTGCCTATCTAAAGTACTAGATAAAATAGTCGCGAAACGCCTTTGGTGGTTTATTACCAATAATAAACTTTTACACTTCAGTCAAACAGGCTTTAAAAAAGGTAAATCAACTATTTAGCTTCAACCATCTCAAAAAAAAAAAAAACCAATGTGAGTCGGATCACACGGGAGATGTGTAATCTTATAGGACTTGAAGAATTTTGTAAGTTGCAAGTAGTTATGCATTCAGAATATTTTTTTTTGTTTTGTCAATTTAAAGTATCTAAACTTTCAGTATTGGATAAATAGAATGGAATATACGGGTTTTGTTTGTTTTATTTTATTTAAGTTGTATTTGTAATTGTATTAATTAACAATGGTTAGTACTGGCTTATGGTAACTAAAATAAGAAATATAAATTTACAACTCTACTGTATTTAAAAATCTATTGTATGAAAAAATGCATATATAGTAGTGGAATTATTAGTTGTTGGGGTTTGTTAAGAATTGCTCATATTTAAATGGAAAATGTCAAATAAAAATTTCGAAAGGGCTTGCGACTGTGGGTTTGAAAAGTTTGTATTAAAATCTCCACCCTGTTATGGTAGTTGCTCGTTTCGTTGTGACTATTGTTGTTGTTGTGCAAGCATTCTATCCAATAAATTTTGGCGCCTTCTCGCTCTATAGGTCCGGTTGATATGCAGCGTTTCTGGCCCTACTTTCTTCTAATGTTCTCTATAACATTAGTTTTAATTTTTGTTGTAATATTATTGAATTTTGAGTTTGTAATACTTAGAATTAATATTACCTGCATTTTGCTTTATTTTGCTTATATGCTGTCAACGCTATTGCAATTGATAAAACATTAACCAGGAGTTTAATGACAGAAAGTCAATGATAGAGATTTCAGTAAGTGCGACGGACGCAAACATACTTTCTATCTCTCTCTAGCTCATGACAAATTATATATTTCAAGCGTACAATGTTCACATACAGAGACCAGAGGTACCCAAGCCCTATACACATCATGCTCATTTGTTTTTGTAAAACTCTTAGGCATAGCGTGAGCATTCTGTGTACGTACATTGCACGCAGCTATAATAGACACAACAAGTAAACTTTTTTTTTCTACTTCGTTTGTTCTCTGCATTTTGTCTTATACACTTTCATGATAACGTAGATTTTGTTGTTGTTTGCGTACGATTTAATACTCATTGAAAAGCACTTAGAGAAATCGTCGTTTGTTTTAAATTGCAAATCTTATTATAATTATAATGAAAGAGAGAAAGAGAGGATTTCGCGCATATAAGATCTTAGTTATTTGATTTAGCATAAATGGAGTGTGCTGCTTTAAATCAAACTCCTTCTACATTTTTTTTTCAGTGTATATAAATAATTGTTCGATTTTTGCACCAATACCTCACATCGATTTCGTCTTACTCTGTTTTACATCTGTATTGTGAAGTGAGATTTTTACCCCCTGAGCCGAAAGATGTTTACACATCAAAAAACCATTTATCAATAATATCCCTTGATTTTGCCAAGGCCTTTGACAGAATTGGAATTGCCCACTCTATTCTCAAGCAATTTTCTAAATGGAAAGCTGGCCCTATGCTAAAAATTTTATGTTTAAAAAAATATTTGTACGCATTGATTCAACTTACTCCTCATGCCTTTCACTTTATAATGGCTTACCTCAGGGATCTCCTCTCTCGGTTGTCCTATTTGTTATTGCTTACAATAAACTTACAGCAACGCTTGCCCTTCATAAGGACATTGGCATCACATCCTATGCAGATGACTTCAACCTAGTCATTAAACTAAAAAACCAAAAAAAAACCCAAATAAACTTTTAACCAATATTTTCATCCTAAGTGCAATTCAAACGATTGGGGGATGCACTTGAGTACAGGTGAACCCACATATTGGCCAACAGATCGGACTAAAATACCGGATTTAATAGACTTCTGTGTATTAAAAAACTTGAATATAACACATTTCAAAATTGATTCCCGACTTGAACTTTCTTCCGATCATTCACCAATACAAGTTGAATATAGTTGCGCAATAAAAAAAGATCAACCCGCGTGCAAAATGTATAATTTCAGAACTGACTGGGAGGCGTACAGAGAATTTATTGACAATAGCCTCACAATAAATGTACCTCTTAAAGAACCAGACGATATTGAAAAGTCAGTGATATACTTGAATGACATTATAAACGAAGCAGCTAATATAGCAACGCCTGATCTTAATCCAAAAGAGGACAACTATATTTTCCCCCGCTCAATAAAAATTCAAGTCGCGAACAAAAACAAACTGCGTAAGATCTGGCAAAGGACGAGAGATCCAAATGACAAAGCTAAACTTAACAAAGGAATCAAAGATTTGAAAAACAGTCTAAGGAATTTTAAAAATGAACAATTTGTAAATTATACAAAAACATTATCGCCGACATCTGACACTAACTACTCATTATGGAAGGCTGCTAAGCACTTCACAAATCGCACCTTCCACCAGCCGCCACTTTTAAAATCGGATGGGACTTGGGCTAGAACCAACTATGACAAAGCTTCACTACTGGCAGACTATTATGAAAGGGCTTTTACTACCAATCAATCTAATGGTAACACCAATTTGTACAACAGGACTCCATCTCCACAATACTGTACAAAAATGATTTCAACCAATGAAGTCAGGCACTGTATTGAAAAGCGCACTAGTCAGAGAAAAACGCCAGGTTATGACCAAATAACTGGAAAGTTACTCAAAGAGCTCCCTGCGAAGGCAATCGTATTTATTAGGAATTTGTTCAATGCGATATTAAGACTAAAGCACTACCCATCTTTATGGAAGGTTGCTGAAATAATAGCCATACCCAAACTGGGCAAAGATCCAACCAAGGCGTCCTCGTACAGACCAATCAGCCTATTGCCCTTACTTTCTAAAGTATTTGAACGTCTCCTACTTGACCGAATACAACCAATACTAGACGTGAACAGAATCATACCTGACCACCAATTCGGGTTTAGACAAAGTCACTCCACAATTCAGCAAGTCCACAGAGTAACTCACAAAATTTTAAAGGACCTTGATGAAAAAAAGTTCTGTGTTGGTGTTTTTCTGGACATAGAAAAGGCCTTCGACAAAGTCTGGCACGACGGCCTACTTAGTAAAATTAGGACCGTATTTCCAACTGATCTATTTGAAATCATTAAAAGCTACCTTGACTCTCGCTATTTCTACGTTAAATGTAAGGATGAATCTTCTACGCTAAGACAGATAAGAGCAGGAGTCCCTCAAGGAAGCGTGCTTGGTCCTATGTTGTATACTTTATACACATCAGACATCCCAACTCCAGGAGATAGCTCGTCAATGGTGGCTACCTTCGCTGACGATACAGTACTAATGTACTCCCATAAAAATTTAGTTGTAGCAACAACTAAGCTGCAGAATATTCTTGACAAAGCTTGCATTTGGTTTGATAAATGGAAAATAAAAGTGAATGAACTAAAAACGACGCAAGTGATATACACAACACGGACAGCTTATCAGCCAAGACAATTAAAAATTAAAGGTACTGACATTCCATTAAGCAATGTGGCAAAGTACCTGGGCATGCATATTGATAGTAAACTGACGTGGAAACATCATATCCAAAAAAAGAGAGATCAACTAATAATAAAATTTAAGCAGCTATACCCGCTTCTTAACAGTAGATCTAAGTTATCAACCAATGGGAAATTGGTAATATACAATAGTGTAATTAAGCCTATATGGACGTACGGCATGCAATTATGGGGTACAGCCAAGAAAACTAACATTAACATTATTCAGCGTCAACAATCGAAAATACTTCGATCAATAGTTAATGCGGACTGGTTTATATCTAACTATGAAATTCACAAAGACCTCGGCGTAACTATGATTCAGGAAGAAATCATTAATGCTAGCAGGAGGTACCACAAAACATTAGAGCGACATACCAATCTAGAAATAACAGACCTTCCATCTCACGAATTGTCTAGACGTAGACGCTTAAAACGAAGCAGACCAGTCGATCTGACCTAACTTAGGTTACGGGTGGCGCTGAGAGGCATCTTGCGGTTGTTGGCCTGCCGCAAGTAGCTCTCAAAAATGAGGCCTAAGACACCCAGTATCATTATTCAAGAGACAATTCGAAAATGTTCGAAATTGTACACTGCCTTTTCCCCTCTTATTGTTAAAAATGTATACTTAGTGTTTTCTTTTATATTTAAGATATAAGATGTAGGAAAACAATAGTACATATCCAATCGGGAACAAAAAAAAAAAAAAAAAAAATATTTTCATCCATTAACACATGGTGTGAATACTCAGGAGCCCAACTTTCACCAACTAAATGTAAACACCTTCATATATGTAGAATGTATAACTGCGATTGCATAGTAACGTCAGGCAGCTTTCAACTTAATATGGTCAACTCCCCAAAAATACTTGGTACCTACTTTAACAACAAACATAGATGGAATACACATATACAATACAACTCACACTCATTAAGTAACAAGCTTAACATAATCAAATGCCTGGGCAATCGCTGTTTCAACTGCAATACAGTTTCCCTTATCAATATTGTAAAACCACTTATTATTTCCAAAATTGATTACTGCCTTCCCATCTTCGCCTTTTGTCCAAAATCCGCACTTCGGCTTATTAACTCCTCATTCCATTCCCCGCTCAGAATTTGAGTCAAACATAACCCCAACAGAAATAAGAAGAAACAACTCTTTAGATTACTTATTAATTCTTCCAATTCACCTGTCTACTACGTTGTTAAAAACTACAACCCGCTTAAGAAACTCAGATACCAATCTACAATAGATAGAGCTATCCACATGTGCATTTCAAACAACATACCATACATAAAAGCACTCCCTCCTTGGCTACTCAACAATGAAGCTATTAACTCCACCATGCATACACTTACAAAAGCCAATACAGCTCCTCACATATATCGCGCAAAGTTTGCGAAGCTAAAAGCGATCAAAAGGATACACACAAATTTTTACGGACGGTTCTCAAAACAATGGCATCACAACATTTACCATTACAACCGAAAACTCCATTATTGAATCCGGTCTTCTTCCCTTTACTCATCGGTGTTCTCATCTGAAATTATTGCTATCTTAATTGCCCTCAGTCCCTTAAAAACTAAACCCGGTAAATTTTGCATCTGCTCTGAGTCCTTGTCGGCGATAGACTCAATCAAAAATATTATTTAACAACTGTGACTACTATCCCTCAGCTATCCGTAACATAATAATAAAGTTTTTCCCAAAATTTAAACTCCTGTGGATACCTGGACATGTTAACATCAGAGGCAACGAGTTTGCGGATGCTACTGCCAAAAGCTTTACTAAACAAACCCTCGTCCTCACAGAAAATATAAACACCAGCGATATCCAAAGATATTACAAAAGTACGCTCCACCAAATAAGCAAACAAACCTTCCACCATACAACCTCGTGGTACCAATCTATAAATCCCCAAATGGTCCCAGCACTATCTTTCTCAAACACGTTGATCAACAACTATCCCGCTTTTTCAGCTTAAATTTATTCGCCTAAGACTAGGCCACAGTATCCTAACTCACATCCACTACATAGACAAACACCTACTTATTACCTGCTCGCAATGTGGCAACAATAGCTCAACGTCAATCGAACACATAATAAAATATTGCCCAGCTCTTGAACCCAGTAGAAAGAAATTTTTCAGTAACGTAGACCCTCTACTCTTCCTTATCAATTCAACACCAACCAACATAACAACCACTATAAACTTCCTTATAGCATCCAACATTTTCAATCAAATCTAAATCATTAATTGATCTCTTACACACATCACCCACATTCATAAATCTTTTTCTTTTAGTAGATACTCGTTATTATTTACTTGTTTTCTTATAAAACTCTAGTAAATACATAACAACGAGCTGAAGGCCAACGATGCCAGTGCTCTTCTAATTTAAGCTAGCTCATAATTTGTAATTATAAGGTAGTTTTTTGTAAATACAATAAATAAAATACATAAATAATAAATAAATTGCTTTTCTATATGTATTTCATAATTTCTAACTGTCTAGCATCAACAACAAACTGCAAAAAACGAAAAATAACAATTAATATCGGTGCGCCATTTAAATAGGTAAGTAAAAAAAGGAAAAAATTAAATTTAGTGCATTTTAGTGCAGGAGCGCTCCAGCGCTAGTCCCCTACATTATTAGGCATATACTACATACATTGTTCCTTGACGTAATGCTTTGCCAGGGGGGCTGTAGGACTTGGGACGGAGGGGTTTAGTGGGTGCAAGTCCCACACTTTGAATAGTAGATTCGTTTGGCTTTCAATGCTTCTCCATCGGGAAAAAAACAAAAAAAAAAAAAAATTACATACATTGTATTTACACCCTGCAGTATGCTCGGTGTATAAACCAGTTCCTCTTCTTATTATCTGGAAACTAATGAAATAACTAGTTCCAGGTAATGCAGAGGCGAACCAATAGGAGAGAAGAATTGAGAGGTAAGTATTGCTTTACTCTCTCTCTCTCTCAATCGGTTTTGAGAGCAGAAAACCACAACGAAAGAATGTAAAAAACAATGGTTATGATATTTTGAACAGTGCAGTGAAGACGTGCGTTGTGGAACCAGTGCATTGAAGAATGTTTATGTAGTTTTTTAGTGGTGTGTACTGTAGTAAAATATAAAAGAGATTGACATTAGCGCGAACGTGTGTCTTTTTACTTTTTATTTATTGTCGGCGGCATGAAAGCAAGTGAGTGGAAAATTTGTTTTAAATAAAAAAAGGTGGAGGAATTTGAATTTCATTAAATATTATACTATATTTATATAAATATACTAGCGTTAACCGGCGTGCGTTGATACACCCCCTATGCGTTAATTGGGTGTTTCTTATAAAAAGATTTGTTGTAAAATGTCTAATTAATAATTTACAATATACTTATTTTAATATTCTATTATAACCTAAGCAACTTTAGTACAACAAAAAAAAAAAAAACAAAAACATCAAAATTGGTCCAGCTGTTCTCATTTTTACTATTTTTTGAGTGCATTTTTATGTAAGAAGAGAGTGAAGTGGTTCAGGTGGAGGGAGAATTTCTTCTAATCTGACTTTTCCTTGTAAGCAACACATGCCTTTCGATTCGTCCTTGAATTTCAATGCCAAGCAATGTTCACACACCACTGACATAGTATTGATACTATACGATCGTCCTTGTAAGAAATCGAAAGATCGTAATTCATGGCAGAATTTTCTTTATTTACCCATGAATTAGTAACTCATGCTGATGATTCTCTCTCTCTCTCTCAGCTCAATATCTATCCCGAAGCTGACTGAGGCGAGCCTCACGTTCTGTTGACGATTCTTCATCTCTTGCTGAACGTACTCTTTTGGCATTCACTGTACTACGACCTATGTTCGAACGACGACGTCTTCCAGACATGACTTTCTAATTTCTTGATAGTAATAATCAGACTTAAATAAAAAAAATCTTAAATCACTTTTGAAGAAACTTTGCTGTGTAAATAATGAGAAGCTGGAATATTGTAGTGACAGTAAATGCTTTTTCCATGAATTATAACACTATGCCAACTAATTAATTTTAAAGATAGGCATATAGGTATATATATAGTGAAAATAACAGTATTTCTCCACTATTTAATGGATGTTATTATAAATATAAACCTTCCTCTTCAATCACTCTATTAAAAAAAACCGCATCAAAATACGTTGCGTAGTTTTAAAGATTTAAGCGAATATAGGAAAAAAGCGACTTTGTTTTATAATATGTATAGATTTACAAATAAATTAATTACAAAGTAAGCAGAATGATAAGTAAAAGGCCCTTAAAACGGCTCCAAAAGCGTGAAAATACCAAAAATTTACTAAAAGCATTAGCATTCAAGGGATTATTTCTCAATTTTGTTGAGAGCAGTTATTTGCTCTCGAAAGAGTTTGTAAGTGGTATTCATGGACACACATCCAGTCATGGATATCCAAGATGTACATAAGTCGGCCATAAATTTAATGGAGTTTTAACGTTCAGTTCGACTTCTTTTATTGCTACATTGCTCTTACAGAAATTCTTGTTGTGCAAAGCAACGTCATTAAAAACTAGAAACATCTAAAGTGATGATTAATTTATTTGTAGAAAACTTTTGAAATTTTTGGTAATAACAGTATATCATACAACGTTCATAATCTATTGCATGTTTCAGATACGGTGTTGTATATAGGAGACCCAGTAGCAGGCTCGTCTGACTCTTTCGAAAATTACCATTAAAAGTTTATTAGGAAAACAATAAAAACTCTTGAACAAATCCACAGGTTATTTTCTGAAGAGAGGTTTGATTTCTCAATTAAACTAAAATCCTAAAAAATGTTGCGCAATACATGCATTTTCGATGACTTTATTTTCTCCACAACAGGGCCAGATAAGTAATGCTATATGAAAACCATGATTCCCATTCTTATCGAGTCATTCACACAGGATCAGGGTGGTGCCATCAAAGGTAGAAGATTTAGTAATATGCGTACCACGAACCATTGCACTCAACTGTTTTAGGCATATACTAAGTCAATTCCGAACGTAGCAGTCGCCAAGGAACATTTTTATTGACAAATTTTCAAAGTAAGGCTTTTGGATTACCGTTTAAAGAAAGTCTTTTATTAATGCCTGTGTTGCACTATTACTAATAAAATTAAAAAAAAAAACACAACTGTGAAATAAATAAAAACAAATAATTTAACAGACTAAATTCAATATAATATAAAAACTTGACTAGCCACAATGAAACGCGTCGCCATTAATGCAGTAGCCGAAGGTAAGTATCTGCATACATTTAGGAAACTTTATTACAACAATTTCAATTAAATTTCAGAAAATTTGGAGCCTCAATCTTTTAACGCTTGGAAAAAAAAAAATTGACGACTTAAATGGTAGGAATTATGCATTTCCTTGTTTCTAACATATTATTGATAATATCAATACTTTAATAATAATAAATGAATAAATAAGTTTTTTAATTCTATACCTCTAAATCTACTTTCGTTTTAAATACAACAAGTATGTACTGTTTTTCTTAAGAAAATAGCGGCGGCAAATACACATAATTTACTGGATATGCAAACATCAAAACAATTTGAGAGTTGAGTTGATTTGATTGAATTTTTAGCAAAGGTAATCGATCAAGGTCGATCACATTCGTTGCAGCTCTCTGATATACTAATTTATATTTAGTTTTTTTCTTTTTTTTTCTCCTTCATTGGGAATTCTTTGATAAAAATGGAAGTTTCGTTTCCTTTTACACTGACCCTGAAATAGAAAAAAAATTATTATTTACGCTCTACGAATATTACTTAATATATACTTACATAATAATATATATAATTCATGTTCACATATTATTATGCAAGAACATAAGGTTTGCCACGTTTTTTGGTTTTAATAGTGTTCGCCTTTTGCAGTTTCCCCTGCACTTGAAAATATGCGCTCGCATGGCACCGATGTGGCCACTAAACAAAGGCGATTTATCACATATATATATATAAGTGGGGATATTATGTTTTGCGCTACCACCACCATATCAACGGATCATCTTTCCGACTTATGTATTCCTCTGACAGGTATTTATCCATTTCCCTTATGGCTGCAGCTGTGTTGTTGGTTGGTTTGCCGACTCGATTAAATGCAATGTCAAAGTCGTTCCAAATGTCTTCTTCATCATTGGATACTGCAGATAGACATACAGACTCAGTCTTGGCAGTTTCAGGCAAAACGATGGCTAGCCGTATGGACATTTTTTTTTTTCGGCTGCTTATCTCTTACATGCGTCACGGATTTGAACACACGACCTTTAAATCGCGGGTCTAAGATTGTGCTCTCTGCAAACAAAACGTTTGTTTCGTAGTCCCTAAAACGAGTGTCCATCTCAGAGACGATACCATCGACAACTGCATTTAAGGACTCATTCAAACTGGAGCTCATGTTTGCCATTATTTTTTGCAAAATGCCTACCAAGACGATTACTTTTGATAAAGTAACGCTTTTCTCTGCAGAGATTTCATTGGTAATTTGCAAAAAAGGCTGCAATATTGGCAACACGACTGCAATTAGGTCCCATTCTGGATAGGTAAAACCAAATCCGGCTGTAGAATCGATACGGCTGCCATAACCGCTTCTTTTAATAACGCAAGCCGTTGAAACATTTTGTGCGTGGAGTTCCATCGTGTGGCTACATTTTGCGTTAGCTTCAAATCTGGCGGTTTCAAGTGGGCCTGCGCTTCCTTCCGCTTTTTGAGACCTGTTGTGCTGTGATTGAAAAATTCAACAATTGCTTTGGCTTTTGTTCGCACACTGTCGATTTTTGCCAATGCCTTTTGGACAATTATGTTCAGCGTATGAGCAACGCCCATTGCCTATCTTAATAGCAGCAACAATGTTGTTGGCATTATCTGACACTATTGCCGTGACTTTGTTCTCAATATCCCAATTAGCAACAATTTTTTTTTTTAAATTCGCAGAGGTTTGCGGCTGTATGCTTCTCTTCAAACGCCTCACAAGCAAGCATGTAAGAGGTCAGCACAGTTGATTCCTTTTCTATGAATGAAATGGTCATAGAGGTCCAACCGTCTGTTGTTAAACAAACAGCAGTCGCAGCACTCAACTTTTCTTTTAAGTTGCCCAATTGCTCATCTCGTATTTTTGGTAACAACACGTTGGTTTAGGTTTTTCTGGTTGGTAACTTATAACCGGGCGTAACCGAGATATCTTCAACAAACTTTTTGAAGTCCGGTTCTTCCACCAACCTCAACGCATGGTGACCTTTGGCGATTATTCGTATTCAGTTCTCGATCAACTTGCTGGCTTTTAATTGCTGTGACTGGCTTATATACGAATGATGTTATTTTTTGCTGCCCAACTTGAACAACATCCTCGCTTCTAACAACGGGCTCCATAGCTGATGGGTGTTTACTTTTTAGGTGCCGGCTCAGATTGCTTTGCGACTTGCAGCTTAAAATATTATTGCAATATTTGCATTATGCTTGCTGGCTCCCTACATCACTAAAATGTGACCAAATTTCGCTGTATTTCCTAATAAGCGACATTTTATAATTATACTTAAGTAAACTTCTATTGTATAAAGGCGTTGAGAGATTTTTGAAGTAAAATAAAAAACCGTTGGAAAATTAACTACTATTCGACATACATTGTGTAAAAGAGAACAAGTGGGCAAAAGGAACAACAGAGCAAAAAAGAACAACAGAGCAAGAAAGAACAACTGAGCAAAATGGAACAACAGAGCAATAAAAAACAACTTAGCAAAATAAAACAACTGAGCAAAATAGAACAACTGAGCAAAATAGAGCAACTGAGCAAAAAAGAACAAGTGAGCAAAATAGAACAACTGAACAAAAAAGAACAATAAGGAACGAACATGTTCACTTGCTTCCTTCAACGCTGCATTTAGTCTTGTTAGTTGTTGACAATAGAGTTCCGAATTTATCGTTTGCCCAGGTGGAAGCAACTCATAATGCACAGGACCTTTGCAATCTTACCAAATGCACAGCAACAACATCCTCGTAGTTAGCGCCGGCTTTGCAATGGTTTGGGCGGGCTCACCTTCTTTAGACCATGACCTTTTTCTCACATTATTGTCGTATGCTACCCATTTTTCATCGCCAGTTATCAATTTGGATAAAAAAGGTTGCAAATCATTCCTTTCCAGTAACATTTCGCAAATTGAAATGCGATCAATAAGATTTTTTTCTGTCAAATTGTGTGGTACCCAAACATCTAGCTTTTTTGCATACCCCGCCTTTTTTTAATGGTCTAGAACTGTCGTATGGTGGATACCAAGATCCTTAGCGATGTCACGAGTACTTATGTGCCGGTCATTTTCCACCTTTTTAATAATTTGGTCAATTTTTCGGTGCAACGAAACGAACGAAATCGCGCAAACCATTTTCGAACTGATCGTTCTGATAAAGTACCTTCTCCATGATGTGCACAAATTATTTTATGAGCTTTCGCTGCGGAATAACCCTTTTCATAGAAATACAATATATTGACGACTCATTTCCTTTACGCAAAAATAGCAGATTTAATAATCACTTGTTCATTGTTTTAGCAGCATGGTTTTACCAAGGTTGCCACCTTTTCATTGTTGTATGGCATTCCCAGATCGGATTAATACTTACAGAGATGTCGCTTTTTAAATCTAGCAATTCAAATTTTCGGAAGTTACTTTTCCACCAACCCAATATATCCTAATACAAATAAGTAAGAAGTTCAACCTATACATTGTCCCTACAGCTAACCAATATCTCCCCCCGGCTTTTCAACAACTCTCCTTTATGCCTATCGCTTCATTCCTTCAACAAAGAGCCCGCCTGAAATATACAAACAAAAATTCTTAGAACTGCAACATTCCTTCTGCTCCTACAAATTTCTGTACACGGATGGTTCCAAGTCTAGTAAAGGAGTATCTTATAGTATAGCCACAAAAGATGAAATTATCAGTCACCACCTGCTTCCAGATTTCTCCTCAATCTTTACAGCCGAAATATTAGCCATACTCACAGCTTGTCAACAAGCCAAATAGACAAAAGGCAAATTTGCAATATGCACAGACTCCCTAGCCTCATTCAACACTATTGCAAACACCAACAACCTCAATCAATACTTCTCAACTATAAGAAATATCATTTCATCTAACCCATCTAAAATCAAAATTATCTGGGTTCAGGCCATCGTGGGATAGCCGGCACTGAACTAGCGGACCTTGGTGTAAAAAAATCACACTTATATCCATTAATTTATGCAACCAATAACAACATAACAGATCTTAAAAAATACATTCTGACTTCTTTTCAAAACGAGTTCGAATCAATGTGGCATCTGACTAATTCTCATTACAAATTTATTAACAAAAACAAAAAATCACATAAACAGTAAGAACCCATCCCTGAATCGTCGAGACATTTGTAAATTTACTAGACTTTTTTGCGAGCTCCAACCCAGCTTTTCCTAATAATGTAATTTCCACAGTCTTCTGTTGTAGTTCCTGCATACTATCTGCATCCGTAAGTAATTCGTCCACGTACATATCTTCGCGCAAAACAGCAGCTCCTATTGGGTATTCCTTTTCAAATTGATGTGGAAATGGAGAACAAGCCATTCCATATGTAAACGTCTTTACCAGAAAAAGTTATAATTCTTCATTAGCACAATTTCTCCAAAATATATATTGAAACACTTGATCCTTTGAGTCTACTACGAATTGTCGGTAGATTTTCTTAATATCAGCTATTAAAGCGTACCTATGAAGACGAAATCACAATAAAGTAATGATTAGATCTTGTTGAATTATAGATCTAACCATTAACATGTCATTTTTTGACTGTTGTGATGAAGTCTTTACACGTGCGTCAAAAACTACCCGCAACTTCGTTGTCGTACTTTGGGGACGCAAAACATAGTGATGAGGTATGATGTAATAGGGTTTGCTAATCTCAAAATTTGTTGCAGGTTGCATGTGATTTAGGTTCAAATATTCATTTGTAAATTCAGCGTACATTTTCTTTGAAGTTATATCCGTATCCAAACGTCTTTCTAATTGTAAAAAACGCCTCTTTTAGTTTTCAAAAGAATCTCCGAGTCCTTCTTCTGACTACTTAAATGGTAACCGCTGTTGTACACGTCCTGTGTCATCAAATGTGGCATTCGTTACAAAATGCTGCTCACATAATTGTTCCTCTTAAACAACCGAGTGAAATATTAATAAGACATGGAAGACCAATACCTAATGAGATTTTGGCCATCTGTTAACAAATCAAAGAACTCTTGAGTACTAATCAACAGATCGATTTTATGAGGTAGATAAATATGGGTCAGCCAAATTAATATCCATTGATATGCTCCAAGATAAAATGACAACATACCGTTCAGGTTGGCTTAGTGAAATGGACTTTGTTACAGCGAAGTTTCAGCACCGTATATCTGTATATATATATGTAGGATCTGGCAAGGAGACTAGGAGCGGATTGTCCTACATGGCAACGCTATAGTATAAGAACGAATGAGCGTGCGAGAGTGACTGGTGATCGTTAGGGTGAGTTAGTCGCTCACATTCGTTGTTTGAGTGAGGTCGCAGTCGCTCGCGTTCGCTCCTATTAATAAGTTATGTGAATAGAGAGAAACATTCTACACAGTTGTGGTTGCTAAATAAATATAAATAGTTTATCGTTAAATAAACTACTTTAATAAAACTGTTATAAGATAAGATATTATTTAGCTATGTGTACTTATATAATAAATAAATAAAGATATAATAAATAATATTAACTTACATATATATGTACTTATGTATTACATCATAAAAAAATCACATTAATACATACGGTTTCTTGACCACCATTGATACTTCTCTGACGTTGGTTGGTCTTTCCGACGGTCTGATGATGATGATCCAACAATGCTCCGATGAATGTGCAATGATGCTCCGACGGTCTGATGATAATGATCCAACAATGCTCCGATCGTCCGATGAATGTGCAATGATGCTCCGACAGTGTGATGAATGTGCAATGATGCTCCGATGATCTGAAGAATTTGCAATGATGATCCGATGACTGTGCAATGATACTCCAACGATGATTCAATTTGTGGAATTGGCCGCTGTGCCAATCCAAATCCTTGTTTCAAACAGGACAGCCGATTACTGTCCTGTCACGGTCGCCAAAATGTTTATTATTTGTAATTTAAAGTTTTTTTTATTGAACATTATTTTTCACGTTTCTTTTTTACTTTGTTGTGTGAGTTACAATTTTATTCTCTTATTTTTTAAACTCTGCTGTGGTCGGTTATGTGTTGCAGTGTTCTTTATGGATGCTGAAATCGGTCACATACAAAGGAGCACTTTTTATTGTACATAGCATCATAGAATAATACATTTGCAATATCTCAGTGTCGGAGTTACTTGCTGTTTCCCACAGTTGCACTGCGTATATCCATATCGGCTTCAGAACTGTCTTTTAGAGTAGAATTTTGTTTTCTAAGCTAAGTTGAGAGTTTGGTAAATTTTTCTGGTTTTTATTTTTTGTAGCATTTGTTTCACTTAAATGCAGGTCTTCCAGGTAAGCCTCCGATCTAGATGCACTTCGAGGTATTTGACAGTGTCACTTTGTGGAATGGTGGAACCGTTAAATTTTCGACTGCTTCAGCCATATTTCGCCCATGAAACGTTGATTTGGCAGGTGCTGTGATGCAATCACACTCTCTTCAACATTTTATCGATATGTCATCTGCATATATTGTGTATAACATGGGGCCAAGTACACTTCCTTGGCGTACTCCAGCAATGATTGCATACAGTTTTGTGTTTTCGCCCAATTGTTAAACGATCAGTGAGGTAAGATTTAAAAAGCAGGTAGTATAGTGCAGGAAGATATTTCTTAAACTTAGAGCACACATGGATGCTTGACTCTATCAAATGATTGTTGGACATATTAAAATACAACGACACAAAATCTTTTTTCTTTATGTGCACCCATAATACGTTTGGTAATTCAGTAACATTTTTAAAAATATTTACTTTGAGAAGTGTACCAGCAAAATAATGGGACGGTATGATGTCATAAGCTGCTCAGGTCTGTTATGTTTTGGTAAAATATTTACCTCTGCACATTTCCATTGCCCCGTGATAGTGGTCTAGCCTTAGCATAGCATTAAAAATATATGATAGGAGTCTTATGCATTTTGAAGGCAGATTTCTAAAGGTAATTCCATCGATTTTGTCATAACACGGTGTTTTTTAAGTTTTATTGTCTTAACCTCAGCTAATACTTTTATAAACATTTTCTTTTACCTGCAGAGTGGGGCCATAGGTGACAATGATTGGCGAGTGATCGGAGCTAAGGTCAAAATTCTCCTGAACGTAAAATTGTCTTTGTCTAGACTAACTTCTCCAACAACATCCAATACCGTGAAGGATAATGCTGATATAGCATCTACTTCCAAACGGTCTAGACCTGCTTCACATTCCTCGTTGAACACTGCGAGAGACAACAAAGATAATGGTCATACACCCGTTCCTTTGTCGGTACCTAAGCCCATATTGGTACCAACCATTATCTTTGTTGTCTATCGCAATAACAAAAAGCACAGAAGTAAAAGCAAAAGAATAAAAAACACAATAACAAAAATGCACTGATACCACAGAATGCACAAAATTATGTAACAATATTGCAAACCAAATAGATTTTTGTTGGAACCAGCCGAATCGGACCACTAAGGAGGGTACCTCCCATACATCCCGTGAAGTTCTTTCTGGTTTTCTTATAAAAATGCGTGGCAAGTGATTAGTTTATTGGAAATTTTTATAATGTCATTGGTGAAAGTTGGAATGTTTGTAATTTGTGGGCGTGCTGGTGATGTCGGGTTTTTGCATGTAATGATTATGCGGCGGTAATTTGCCTCGTGCTTCGCCTTCTTTTGTATTTTTGCTTTTGTAGAATGAGGGATGTGTGAGGGTATGAGAAATATCAAAATGGGTGTTTCTCGTGTAAACTCAAACAAGATATACCTGAGAAGAATCAATGATAAGTGTCGCAACAAAATCACTACGTGTGAAATGAATCGCAAACAGATGTTCATTCGAATATCAATGTTCGAAAAATTAAATCGTCATTTGAGGTCGAACGATTTCAAAATCGTCCGAGTAGAACCGTATATGTGGCAGCATTGCCAAACATGTGACTAGTAAACAGTTTACAAATTCAAAACAAGTTTTGAAAATTACGTTGAAAATGTATGTAAGGAACTTTGGCAACAGGGCGCGGCAAGCAGCAATGAGAAGCAGAGAACTGAGCAGGTAGACAGTCGTCAGTTGATCACTACAGTCGACGGTTGCGTGCGGTTGTCTAAGTTATAAGAATAATATTAATAAACATATGTAATACTTTAAATAATATTAATCAATACTTTAGAAACATAATACAATACTCTACATTTGGAGCCTCAACCTAAAAAATTTACATAAAGAAAAAGTGGTACTTTTTCGATACCTCGAATTATCTAGTTCCTTCAGCGCATCATGATTTCTTGGACGCCCTATTTGACCACTCCTTATTTCAAATGAACTCTATTGCCAATCATTCTAATAGATTACTTGATCTTGTTTTCATTAATGATTCTGTTGGTACTTCTGTTTCAAGATCCCAACCTTTATACTTATCATCTAACATTGCCTCAACATCTACATGCTACCGGCAGTTTTGTTTTCGCAAAGTAAACTTTGCGCAATTAAATACAATCTTTCTTGGAACTGATTGGTCCTTTTTATATAATTGCAGTGATATAACTACTGCTATGAATTTTTTCTATGGAACGGTTTTTAATATTTTCAATACCTATGTTCCATTTAACGTTTGTTCTACAGTATCCTACAAACCACCAGGGTTTACGAAAAGACTTTCTAACCTGAAGAACATTAAGTCGAGGCTTTATAAAAAATACAAGAGTACTGGCTCTTCTATTGCTTTTGCGAATTATTGTGTGGCTCGGGCTAATTTTCTTTCTTTAAATAGCTTTTGTTACAATAAGTACCTCTGTCGTTGTAGGCTGCAATTTTCGCGTGACCCTAAGCAGTTTTGTAACTTTGTGAATTCAAAGCGCAAGTCTTCTTTATTTCCCTCATCGATGTATCTAGTTAACAAACAATCCTGCGATGATTTTGGGTATTGCAGACTTGTTCGCAAAATTTATCCAACCAACTTATTCTTCTAAATTTTATATTTACAATCGTTATCCTTATCCCATTTCCCAATGTAACCACATTGTTTCTCCTGTAATTGGTGAGGAGTATCTTCTTACCAATTTAAAATCTTTGAAATCTACTTACTCACCCGGTCCTGACAAAATACCTAATTGTGTACTTAAGTACTGTGCTGAATCTTTATGTAAGCCGCTCCTGAAACTTTTCAATTTATCACTTCGGAGTGAATTTTTTCCTTCTATTTGGAAGGAATCGTTTATAGTGCCACTACATAAAAAAGGTAACAAATCTGACATATCCAATTACCTTCGGTAATTTCAAAGTGGTTTGCAAAAATGATTACTTCAACCCTTTATCACCACTGTAAATCATTATTTCTCCGTGTCAACACAGTTTTATGAAAAAGCGTGATGTACGCTGATGATGTCAAACTCTCTTTCATCGTAAGAGACCTCATTTAGCTTCTTATATTATACGATAGACAATAATCCACTGACACGTGTTTCTACTTTTAGTGACCTTGGAGTGATTTTTGACCCTAAATTGAGTTTCAACCCTCATATTTCATCAACTATTAATAAAAAAAAAAAGAGTATTTTCGGCTTTATGAAAAGATGGTCTAAATAATTTAATGATCCCTATACTACCAAGATTCTTTTCATCACTCTAGTCCACTCTGTACTTGAATACTGTTCGTGTGTCTGGAGCCCCCTATATAAAAAACAACAAGACCGCATTGAGTCTATACAGGAGCAATTCCTTCTCTTTACACTTCGTGGTTTAAATTGGGATCCCAGTGTACTATAGCAGGCTTGCTAAATCGCCCAATAACTCTTGGTATAAGCTTTCTTCATATTTTGATTACTGGCAATGTTGATTCGTTAGTTTTCTATCACGTCATCCCGCCAGAGATCTCGCTCTCTGCGCTTAACAGCATCGGTCTTCGTTGACTTCGGGAATTGGAACGAACTGCTACCAGATGAAGTGGACATTGCTCATTGGCTCTCACATCCCTTCTGTCTCTGACCACAATTGCCTGTGAGTAGGGGCATAGCTTGAAAAAATACCACCAACGGGTCAGTGACGGGTGGATTTCTTATATATTATCTTACGTTTAATTTTAAGTAATGAAAATTGTTTTAAGACTAGCTCTAATCACTTGTTTTGTTATTAATTATGTTTTTCTTTTTTTGTCTCAATATCACGTTTCATGTTAAAGCCTTTTATTTTTAAGTTCGGCTGGATTTTGTCATAATAAATAAATAAATAAAATAAATAAATAAATAAAAAAAAAGTACTGCGTCTATATTGTAAACTGCCTCTATGCCTCTGTCAACCCGATCCACCTGGCCATTAGCTTCTGGTGAACCGGTTGCAACTTTTATATGCTCAACGTTATTTGTGTCTAGGAAGTCTTTAAAATCACTGTACGACGGCCTACTGTAGGCTCTAAAATAATCTGTTAAAGCTTCTATGACTTCTTTCGTGCTTGTTGTTTTAGTGGGGCAGAGTCATATGAACTTTATGAAAGCATCGACTTATACCAATGTATGTTTTGTGGGTCTCCCTGAAGCAAATGGGCCATAGTGATCAATGTGAACCACTTAAAACGGTATGTTGCCTTTTGGAATGCAATAGAGGAATCCCTCTTCTTTACCCTGCTTAGAAGAGTATACTGTACACTTAAGACAATTTTGTATATGTTGGCCTGCTTTTGCTCTAATCTGTGGGAACCAGTAACTTTTCGATATTGCCTCTGCCATCTTGTCCATGCCAACCTGGCCTAACTCATCATGGTAGAAGGGTGTCTTTGACCGTCTTCCTATATACTACTCCGTTACTTATTTCATAAAATTTGAGCAGAGACCTAAGAAACTCTTGACTTCATGTGTCTTTGTCGCAACCGGAAAATTCGTAACTGCCCGTATACCACCTTCATTTGCCTTAATTACCCGACCAGTTATAGTGTCTCCTTGGTATTTTACTGTTGACTAAAAAAAAGACGCACTTATCTAGCCTCAACTCAAGTTTCTTCGTTACCAGTCTCTTGAGCACTTCTTCAAGAATTGCAAAATAATCAGCCACATTATCGGTCGCTATCATTTATCGTCGAGGCATATAATCGCCTTATCTTCTCTAACCATGTCTGCGAAAACATTATTAACAAACCTTTGAAAATCAGACGGTGCATTTTTTATCCCAAAAGGCATTCATAACAAAGCGTACTGCCCGATAGGGGTTGTAAATGACGTGTACTTTATGGAATCTTCGTGCATGAACACATGAAAAAACCCGATCTTCAAATCCAACTTTCTGAATATGTTTTTCCCGCCACCTTGTCTACCAAATCATCGATTAAAGGTATTGGATAATTGCCTTTTAAGGTAACTTTGTTTAGGGTACGATAATCTACACGCATTCTGAAATCTCCTGTCTCTTTCTTAACCAGAACAATTGGTGAATCGAATTCGGACTCACTTAGGCGAATAAAACTTATCTGATGGTCTTCATCGATCAATTTTTGAAGTAAATAGTATATGCTAAACGTCTCGGAGGGTAGCAACTCGTTCTCTTTTTCCAGCAGTTGCATTCGTTGAAACATAAGTTCGACGCTTTCTTTTCCACCGGTGTTTGTTGTCTCGTTGTCCGCTGCTGCTTGTTGTTCAGCTATCGTTGCTACCGTTGCTCCTTATCGTCGCTGATCTTTACTTTATTTCCAATTTGTTTTTGACCGTTCGTCATCGTCGTCGCTGTCTGACGATACCGCCTTGTCATCAACAACAACATCTACTAACGTTACTACTTTTCCACTTCTCAACGTTGTCTTTGTTTTGTTTTTTGAAGTGAAACTTCTTTAGCGGCGGTGGGCAACAATTTATACTAAAAATTTAAGTGGAAAAATACACATCTTTATTTTTTTTTATTTTTGA
>JBAMAW010001220.1:0-19233 GCA_037043295.1 Amiota minor
ATTATCTAAACTTTTATGGCCTTTTCGGTTATATGCTCATTAATTATGTTGATCAGGTGGGATTACATCCCACTTTCAGGGTTATGGAGAGCATTAAGTTTATAATGATTCTTCCTGTGTCAAGTTTTGCATTACTATTGCATTTCCGTCTCTGTAAGCCATTGATTTGTTCATTATTATGATTTGCCTATTTTCAGAATTAATAAGTTGGTTGAAACTTATCTGTTCGAACGGTGTTCCAGCTACTACCTTCAGAGCGGTGCCCAGGAAATTAAGACTTCTAGCAGCATGGAAAATGACTACGTCTCCGTCATGAATGGGGATGTAGTCCGAGTTAGTGTAACTTGTAATGTCTGGATAGTAAATTGTATTTCTATTTGATTATTTTGATGCTTGAATTCTTCTAAAAGGGGGTAATTTGTCACCAAACGGCCTCAATGAATCTAGAGCTTTTCAATTTCATGTTTCTTGCCAAACCGGGGTTATACCATCTTTTAGTAAATTCCTCCCCCTATATACGGGATGCTATTTCCAATTTTCTCAAATTTAGGTACTTTTGTGCATATTGAACCTAACATATTCCGTCGACTAAAAATGTTACTTTCCTTTATGGTGTTAAAACCATTTAAGGCTATATGTGTTTTAATTATATAATTATTTGATAATTGTCACATCTGTCGCCATGGCTTGGTATTCATTCTCCTCTTGATCGGTTGTAGCATTGTCGTGAGTCGTGTGGTTAATTCTTTGATGCTTCGGTCCCGTATATCTTGCGGAGCCGCTATTGCCTCTCTTAATCGGTTGACTGTAATTCTGCCCGTGGTTGACCTGATACCGAGTTGTGTACTGGTTATTAAAATATTCCTGAGGCTGGCCGTTTGGCGTTGTAACCTGTTTACTACGCAATGAGTGGTCGACTTCCATTGGTTCACCCAAATCCGGTTTTTGCGGGCCTTTGTTTTTTTGTCCCTGTTGTCTGCTGAAGTATGGGTTTTTCCTGTTTTGATTTGTGTTTCCCTGTCTATCCCCTACTTCGCTCCTGTTCTGAGTCTGCTGTCTCTGTTCATTCCTTTGAGCTCTGTCTTCTAGGCTTCTAGCATAATTGGTAGCGAACGTATACCGTTCATGGTTAGATTCAACCTCTTGAGCAAGTGCTAGAGCAGAAGGCAGGTCATTGGGTTTTGCCGCAAAAAGTACGTCGCTCAGAGCCTTTCTTGTTCCTGATATAAATACGCGTAATGCGTCCATTCTATATTTTTGATTTATTGATGCCGCAAGAACATTATCGTACGACATAATTGTTTTATTAGTGAGAAGAGTTAGTTTCTTCTCAACCTCGTCATAATATTGAAGTAATGTCATATTTCCCTGACGCAGGGTTGACATTTCCTGTTCTATAAGGTATATTGGACGTTTGTCCGAATATGTAAAGTCGAGTCTACTAATAATTGCTTTGAAGTTTAACACGGTATTGAATGATGCCAATACCATGTCAGCTGGACCTCTTATTTTATTTCTAATAATTGCAACGGCCTGATAATGTTTGGAACTACCTTCATATGGTTCAAAAATCTTGTATGCGGTGTGTGCAGCTTGACGCCATGAAACATACACTTCCTGTTTACCATCAAACTCTGGTAACGATTTTACTACATCTAACGATTCATCACAGCGTTTGTGTGGTAAGATTTCTATTTCCTGGTAAACCTCTACTTCAGGTGTAGCTATTACCAAACTGTCCATTCGTTTGGTGATAGTCTTTAATTTCTCCTCAAACATATCATTCTGTTTCGCAAGAGCTGTGTTGACAGCAGTCTGCACTACAGCTTTTAACGTCTCAGCGTCCATTTTTTGTGTTTGGTCTGTATCTGTCACTTGGCTTTCTTGCCTCCTATCGTTATTTCCTATGTTAATTTCTAAATATCTCAATTGCTGAGATAACTGGTTTATTTCACTATCACTCATACAAAACTCTCTCAAAGTCTGAATTTCATTTATTTTATTTCCTTACACAACATAAATTAAAATAAGCGTTCTACTTACATTTTCATTTTAATAATGGTGATGAGGCTGCGTTCCTATATTTGGTTGTGGGTTGTGGTCCGTCGGTTCCTTCCTGTGACTTCTTAGTAGAGTTCGAGATCCTTTTGTTGGTTTTCTGTTTCTGTTGTTTTTTGATGCTGTTTTTATCTTTGTTTAGGTTTTTAACTTTGTACTTGATAATTCTTCTCTTTTGTTGAAAAATTTCAAGCTGTTTCTTCACTTTTCACTTTAAAATATTCGTTCTGTTATTCAATCAAAACTTAGTTTTGAATAATTCTTTTTGTTGAAAAAGGTTCAAGCTGTTTCTTCACAAAATAGTTTTTAAGTTTTTATCTTGTACTTGATAATTCTTCTCTTTTGTTGAAAAATTTCAAGCTGTTTCTTCACTTTTCACTTTAAAATATTCGTTCTGTTGTTCAATCAAAACTTAGTTTTGGATAATTCTTTTTGTCGAAAAAGGTTCAAGCTGTTTCTTCATAAAATAGTTTGCTTTTTGTTTCACTTTGCTTTAAATCACAAACAATATTAGAAACTCAGTTCTGTTTTTCAAATCACGTTTATAAACACAATATTAGATTTATCATGTTATATTAAGTCCACTTTTTTATTGTTTTCTATTTTGCCTTTGGGCATAAAGATTTTTTTTTTTTTTAAAAGAATGTTTTTCTCTTCTTTCTTTTTTTTTGTTTTAAAAACAACTGTGTGTTGTTTTATATTATTACAAAAAAAAACGGTGTGTTTTTTTATTTTGGTTTTATTAAAAAAAACGGTGTGTTTTTTTTTTTTACTTTTGAGTTTATTAAATATTAAAAAAAACGGTGTTGTTTTTTTATTTTGGTTTTATTAAAAAAAACGGTGTTGTTTTTTTATTTTGGTTTTATTAAAAAAAACGGTGTTGTTTTTTTTTTTATTTTGGTTTTATTAAAAAAAAAACGGTGTGTTTTTTTTTTACTTTTGAGTTTATTAAATATTAAAAAAACGGTGTTGTTTTTTTTATTTTGGTTTTATTAAAAAAAAAACGGTGTTGTTTTTTTTTTATTTTGAGTTTTCTCCCGAGTTGGGCGCCAATTAAGTTTTTATAACTTTTATTTCTGAATCCCAACTTAAAACTAAACTAAACCTACACATTGAGTTTATTTATATTATAAAACTTAGCCCTAAAAACTGCTTAGCTTGCGCCTCGTGCAGTTAATCCGATCCGGTCGGTCAGTTCATTGCAGCAAAGACCAAAACTGCTTGGTTTGCGCCTCGTGCAATACATCCGATCCGTCGGATAGCGCATTGCAGAAACGACCGGATGACGTCCAGACAAAGCTGCGTCAGCAATATCGTGGGAACGAGGCACATCTCACAAGTTGGGTCGCTTGACTATGTGATCGTGTTAACTTGCACACCCTTTCAAGAAAATTCTTTCATTAACAGTGAAAACTGTGATTTAAAAGTAATCAGTATTCAAACTCCGTAAAATTTCGACTTTGCTTTATACTATGTAATGATGATGATAATCCGAGATATTTGATACTATTTCCCCATACTACAGATTGGGTACCAACCTGCAAGTTCGAGTTTGGCAAATAGCAGGATTTTCTTCTTCGGGTGAAGTAAATTGCATTTGTTTTGTGAGCATTAAGTTTTATCTTCCACTTATGAAAATATGTTGCAAAAGTATGTAAAGATTCTTCGAAGATCTTTTTCCTATGACCTAAAACTGAACCTTGAGGAACACCAGCGCTTTTCGACTTTTTATTTGATTTGACTCCATCCAAAATCGCAGAAAAATATCTATCAGATAAAAAGCTGCGTATGGTGTAGATAAGGTACATGGGTAAACCAATGCTAAATAATTTTATGAATGAGACCTTTGTGCCACACAATGTCAAAGGCCGCTTGCACATCTAAGGTAACAACACCGACGGAGTTTTTCAAGATAAGTTTGTTGTTAACGAATAGTTTAAGCTTGTTGAGAAAGTGCACGCAGCTATAGTTATCTCGAAAGCCATATTGAACTGATGGAAGAACATTATTTCCATCGATGTGCGAATTTATTCTTGATTTTAAAATTCGCTCAAAGATTTTAGAGAAGCCGCACAAGAGGCTGATTGGTCTAAAGTTGTCTGGACAGTCAGCAGGTTTTCCAGGCTTGGGGATCGCTACAATATTAGCTGACTTCCATCTGAGTGGAAAATAGCTTATGGTTAAGCATTTATTGAAAATAAGGGCCAAAAATTGAAGTGCATGTTAAGGTAAATTCTTTAGGCAAATGTTTCGAACTACTTGTTTTATATTTGCAATAGTGACAGGTGATGTTAAATTGTTGTCAAGCGTGTTGAAAGATCTATTTACTAGCTCAGTGGTATGTGCATCTGATAGCGAATCAGTCAAATGATGCTTTTCTTCGAAGACTTTACTTAAAACATGGACTTTTTCTTCCCTAGAGTTGAATACTTGGTTATTGTAGCGGAAACTACGAATAAATTGTTTTTTGTTTTTAATTAATTTGGTTATTTTCCAAAACGGCTTACTGTTTGAACCTAACTGGGAGATTTATTATTCCAATTAGTATTTTTTAATTTAAACAATTGCCATTTCATAAGACGATTGAAATGATTTAATCTAGCTTTAAAGAAAGGTTGCCTAGTTCTGATCAGTGCCTCTGCGTAATGTTTCTTATTTTTATAAGCTCTAATATATTCTTAGGAATTTTGAGCGAAGTTGAAGCTTCTTAACTTTTTTTTTTTTTTTTGTTCAATTGCACCATTTACGCAAGATGTCAATACATCAATCATGGCGTCTATTTCAAGGACAGTGGACGTAGTATTATAATAGAATTCTGCTGTATTTTACTAGATTAGAGAGTATTGTGTAGGTGCTTACATGAAGTGGTTATGGTTGATCTGATTTCACTGCTAATAGGTAAATGATCGGAAGAAAGGTCATTATGAACCAATGGTTCTGAAAGAAGGTGGGGAGTGCTTGTTATAAAAAGATCAAGGGTGGAAGGGTTAACTTTATAACATGCTGGAATATAAGTGGGATCCCTAGGGTGGATTATACAAAATTTACCTTGCAAAGAGAGCTCATTTAAAGTGTTGCCCCAGAAATTTGCTCTAATGCAATTCCAGTGTCGGATACGGCAGTTAAGATCACCACCAACTAAATAACTGCCCATGATGCGGTGTAACTTAAGCTACAAGAATTTGTTAAACATTTCGCGGAAGAACCGCGGGAAATAAAAAGCGAAAATTTTATGAGAGTGATCTGCTTTTTTTTTTATGTGAATACCAACGTTTCCAATCAAATGAATACTAATTTATTTAATCTGTATGTGTTTGATATCACTTCTAATAACTATTGCTACTCCACCCCCTCTAGACTAGAGGAATTGCTGTGAATGCATTTGGTTCTTTTGTTGATGTCTTTTACATTTTCATTGTTTAGGATGCTTTGTTTGCCCTTTGGTTTCTCCCTTTTAGCATTGACACTTAAGAAGCACGGGCATGCTATATCAGTGGAGGAGTGATCACCTTTGCAGTTGGCACAGTGAAAAAGTCATTACTTGTGCATAGCAAAGACTTGTGCACTACAATTGTTAGATACATATCTAAAGAGCTGACAGCTATAGCTATAGCATTGTGTGATTTGGTTTTAAATTTTGATTTAAACTCCCAACGAACTTTCGTATTGTTGATGCAAGGGTGTTGTTTTCTTAAGTGTTGCAGTCTTATGGATCCGTTTTCAAAATATACATCATAGAGAAGTAGGGTGTAGCCTATTCTTGTAGTTCTTTCGAGTTTTTACATTACTGCACTTAAGCATGCGATTTATAAGCATCTCTTTAATTTCATCATTGTTCTTTTTATCCAGCCCAGCGATATTGCCCTTGTTAGTGCAGACTGGTCAACTTCGCTTGCAGCATCAGTATTACTGTCTTCATCCTTATCAATGGTTGGCAGGGGCCGGAAATAATTAAAATGCTAGGACTTACCCTCATTGACGTTGCTTTTGAGCAACCGCGGCATCTTCTGTCTGTCTAGTGCGCCAGGAGCGCCAGACTTATAGGAAGAAGGACTTATGCGTCGCTTAATTTCTGCTGATTATTCGTCCTCAGGTAGAATATAATTGAGGGGCTTTTAAAATTTAGGGTTGTTTTATAACTCGCGATTTAAAAAAGAAAACGACAAGTGTTGCAATTTTGTTATATGACCACCGCACACTTTGAGAGTTATGAAATCATTTATCTTGAAGTGACGCGCGAAAGAGCTACATATAACTGTCCATTGAAAAATACTCAAGGCTCAGGTCTAATCCCACAGCGTTGAATGTTTGACCTTGTGATTTGTAATTGACGTTGATTAATATTAATAGCATATCCGTCTTCTTCTCGACATAGCATCAAAGGATAATGAAAGCTGTCATAAGATCGGTGCAACTCGAATATTCTGTGTGAAACCTTTTAAAAAACAGCTGGTGCAAGAATTGAAGCCGCCAAGCAAGCCAATTTGGAAAACAAGAAGGAACAAAATTAACAAAAGGCGGGATTTCAATTTGTAAGTCAAATTTATCAAATCACTTCTCCGTAATAAATCAATACCCATTAAGCGAGTCACAGAGAACCACAGAATTATTTCACAGTAGAGTTGTCGTGCAAATTGTTACATTTGGCGGGAAGAAAATTTTAATTGTCATAATTTCCTTCTTAATTCATCTTTAATGGCAGACACGTTTGTACCATTGTTTTTATCAAAAAAATTAACAATAAAAAGAGTAACAAATTTTAGTAAGATATTTTAATATGCTGAGAGCCGTATTAGGACAAGCACAATGGTTGGTTATTTGAAAAAACACTTTGAAAATCAAAACCTCTCGGAGTTCTGTGGCACCAACAGTTTTGTCGAGAGGATTGCAAACCTCCCGACGCCGAAAACACTAGTGTTTTGAATAGCACCCCTGATTATCATGGTTTTTTGCCATCGCACATTCCTTGTGTTCACTCACTCGTTGCCCTCAAAGAGTAGTAAAAATTAAAAGCTTTCCATTTAACGAACGAAATTTGAAATAGTCGTTGGGCAAAGCATCAACAACAACAACGATATGAAGAACGATTTGATGTGTGCATGGCTACCTTTAGCCTTCTGTTGTTTATATGTGTTAACATTTTTAAAACAAAGTTGCAAAAACTTCCGTTTCCCTTCGCCGCATGTAATTTTCAACCAATTTGGTTTGGAAAAAGTTTAATTTTTTTTTGTAGTTTTTAAAGGCAAATATCCTTTTTTTGTTTTGAGTATGAACTTGTATTAAGCAGGCCACACGTTATGCCTTCAGTCGTACAACCAAAGATCAAATATTTTTGTTTTCGTTGATTCCTAGAACGCTATCGCATAATGCATGGGTTGCAATGTTTTTGGAGTGGCAAGCACAACAAATTTTGTAAATTTTTACATTATTATTGCGAAACTCCGTTCTTTTGTTTCTGTGTTGTGATATTGCTGTGAGCAGCGCAGGTGTCGTTGTTATTGTTGACATACATGTATTTAATGTTGGCATTGTACAATAATCATGATGCAATGATACATTTCTATTTTTTTCAACATCATGTCGTGGGCGTAGCAAGGCGCGCCAAGTAACGCTCGTAATAGTATTTTTACACCGCAGCATTTACTTCATATATTTCATAGAAGTTCATCCAATTCAACAACAACAACACGGAAAATGGAGAAAATCTTATGATGTCGTTATATGCATACACCCCTAAAGCCAACATATATTGGAAATAAAAATGGTCACTCTGCGTAATTTTGGACAATTTTTTTATAAAAGTTGGCAGCACTTTGGCAGTGTCCCTTTTTAGGTGATTGTCAGGTGCTTCTTTCCATTTTGGTTGCGCCATAACATAAAACAGCTGATGAAATTACAAATTGTACTTTTTTTCTTCAAATTTTAATAAATGAAAAAGGGAACTGCAAAAACTATTTGCATACCATGCAAATTGTTCGAAATTATGTATTTTCCGCAAAACTCGAACATACAAACGACCTGTCTGAACGGCTACCAAAAGCTCACAACGAAACTTGAACAGGCTATCAGACAGGTTGTTTGCGAGTTCGAGTTTCTATGAGCAGCTGTTTTTTCTTTTGGATATACATACAAATGGAAAGTTGAAAAGTTGAATTGTAAGATTGGTGGAAATACACTAATTTCGAACAAACAAATAGGTTTTGCAGTGCCCTATTTTTCCTGCTACATATTTTATTAATATTGTAACAAAAAGTTTACAATTTGAAATTTACTAAAATCATCGTCAATTGTTTGTTTTATGTTGGCGCGGACCACACAATTTTGTAGAGTAACAATTGCAAAATTCCGATTTTCTATACAACAACAACAACCACAAATTTCGTTCATTTTCCCTGTGGTTGTTGTAGATTCGAACTCGAGCATCGTTCAAATTTCTCAAAACTCGGAGTTTCTCTTTGTTTTAACGGCCAAATTGGCGCTACCTTGTATTATTGTAGCATGCGCGTCAATTCTCGCTTTCTTCGCCAATTTGATCGAATCGTTCATGCGTGTATGGGGGTCATACGCTCTTATATTCGCCCCTTCGTTTCCCAACGAGTAAGAATATTCGAAATTAATATTTAGTTACTTTTACGAGGTACTCGCTATAACCAGTGACTAGTCGGATTTTGATTGTTGGATAGCGGGTAACTATATACGGTCATTCGCGTGCATTTTTGTCTCTTAAAGTTTTGAAACAAAAATTAAATTAAATTTTGTGTTTGAGCGTCGTTGTTATTGGCCGAGTTGTAAGAATTTGCTAAAAAAAAGGCGCTGCTCTGTGCGGTTTTTAATATATTATATCCAAATTAAACTAAAATTTTTTTTGTAAATTCCCCAAATAAAATAATGACAAACATATGTATATTATCTGAATGTGTCATTATTTATTTATGATTTCAGAACCAATTTTTAACATACATATGTAGTAATCCTCAAAGTGTCTTCACATATTTAAGTACCCTCATGTACCATACATACAAATTTGTATGAGTACATTTAAAGAATTGTGAAAGTGTTCGTGTGTTTTAATTACATTCTTTTGTTGTTGGTCCAATAATTGCAGTTTATACTGTCAACTTCACGATCATTAATCATTCTTTATTGACAAAAATGGCACAGCAACGTGGAGTCGAGGACTTCGTGCTTTTGGATGAAGTTACACTTGACAAGTTTATGAACAATTTGCAGAAACGGTAAGAGATTCAAAAATTGTTTTTACTTAATTGATTTAATTTTTTTAAACCTTAAAACTAAAGCATTGAAGTTGCATGGAAGATACATACTAGACTTGTGTGTGAGTGCATTCAAAATGCCTTTTGAATCAGTCACTTTAAAAATAGTACATCTTTTGCCGAACCCATTTGAAGGGAATGTGAATGTATGTTGAATTTCGTTTCTGTACATGAATTGTGAATGAAAATGAATGTTTGTACTGGCGAATTTTGTGTACATCATTTCATTTGCATTTTATTCCTGTACAAATGAATGATCACGTCGCTTAACGAAGTGAAATAACAACAGAAAACAAAGAAAAGCGTAGGCAGAGGCATTCTTTTTGTTCATTTTATTTGTATGTATTAGTCTACTGCTTGGTTAAACTCAAATTAGTCACTTCTCAGAATAGTATCGTAGTCACTTAAAAAAATTGAGTGAAAAAAGCCGTGAGTCATGAGTGATTGAGTGTTTGAGAAATTATTGGATTTGTGTCTTGCTTATCCAAAGCGGGACGAAAGAATTGAATAATTTCTCTCCGTTTAGTACTGAGTTATCCGAAAAAATATTCGCCAAAATCCACTCATCTAGCTTTTGTTTTGCAGAAAGGAAAAGAAAATAAGTGATTGTTAAAAGGCAAAAGAACTAATTCATTACTAGTATTTAAATTGTATAATGTGTTCGTTTGTCTTGGAAAATTTGTTGAAATGTAAAATACGCAGTAATTTTATGGAAATGTATTAATAAATAGGATTCTGCAGAATCTACATTACCGTAGAGCTTAACAATAAAAACGAAACTTCTCAGCGGCGAACTTACCTTTATTGCAATAAAGGGGCGCAGCAAAGTGTGGGATTTTATCTCCAAGATATGTGATGCTAACGGAGAAGAAAATCCTTGCCACGTTGGTGTTAGGACATGTTTCAGTGTATTTAAATATACAAGGAAGTACATCCAACTTAACGAAGCACAAATGCTACGCCAATGCCAACCGCGGTCCTCCGATGAACGTTGAAGAGGTCACAGTGGATATGGAAACAAAAAAAGAGTGCATAACACTAGATACAGAATGGACGGTAAAAGATTGCCGCTCTTTTAAGGTGATCGACGATTCTGGGCTCAAAAAATGTGCAAAATACTTGAAGAAGACCAGCCAGTTATCGTGACTGACTGAGGGTCAAATATGATTGCGGCCTTTCGAGAGAGTGACACAGTTTATTGCGTCCACCGTTTGCTACATAACAGAATTGAAAAAGCAGTTAAGAGAGTTTCGGAATTGGCTGATACTGTAAAACACTGCAGGTTGTTTATGAGTATGAAAAATCTCATGACCCACAACTCGTTTATGTCGCACTCTCAAGAGTCAAAAGTCTTGAAGGACTATGTATTGTGACGAAAAATGCACGCAGTTTGCATCCCCTCCAAACTGAGTTTGCAAGGCTTGCAAATAATTCTCTAAAAACTCGCCAGGATACAATTTTGGATGCTATTAGTACCACAAAATCTACGTATGTGTATGCCAAAGTTTAAGGGCTCACAAAAATGATCAAACAGATGCGGCGACACAACAATGTACCTTTCTTATGTTATGTGAGACATGGCTGTGCAAGGACGAATACGTCTGCATTCCAAATTTCGACTGTTGCGCTCAATTTAAAAGAGAAGATCAGTGTGCGTGTAGCGATATTTCTAATACAAAACACTGAGAATAGAATTACGCCACACATGAAAATTCAACGTTGCCAATCATCAAAAATCATAGCGACGGAGACGTTTCTGCAGCCGAATGCATACTGTGTGATGGACAGAAGGTGGTAAAAATAAGTATGCAACTCTTTTTATTAGCATTCATTTATCATTAAAAAAAAAAATACTATAATCGGCTTAGTATAGTGTGCGCTAGATAAAAAAATGTTAAAAATTTGGTTAAAAAAATGCCTGTATCTCGACAACAGCGCCACCTACTAGGTCCAACTGAAACATAAACCATCTTGGTGATCCCATTGGTTCAGCCCTTTTCAATTGATGAGCTTTCGTATAGGTTTCGACATTCATTTTTGTATATAAAGATACCACATCTATATATATAAAAGAAAGTCGTGTTAGTTACACTATTTATAACTCAAGAATGGCTGAACCGATTTGGCTGAAAATTGGTGGGGAGGTAGCTTAGAACCAGGAGACGGACATAGGATAGGATAGGTTTTTTTTTCGTCCGTCCGTCTGTCCGTCCTTGGGTCATGTCCTAAAAACCGCAATAGCTAGAGGGTTGAAATTTTCAGAGAATGTGTAGTTCTATCCGGGCATCAGCAACAAATACTAAAACTAAAATATTTTCGAAAACTTAAAGGGGTCCCAATACAAGAAACATTTTGGTTTGTATGGCAGCTATACGATCCAGTAATCCCACTATCTTGAAATTTGGATGGTTGGTGGGTATACATCAGAAACTTATATTGTCGAAATTTCAGTTTGATCGGACCATACAAAGCCCCATTAATATTCAGGTTCTTATTGGAAAAACTTTTCTGTTTTTTGTTCTATCAAACTGAAATTTAGACACTATAAGTTTTTAACATAGGTGCGGTAAATTTGTTGGAATCAGTCAAATCGGACCACTAGGAAGAGTACCTCCCATACAAACCCTCCGTGTACGAGTCTCACTTGCACTTACCCATTTCTTTTTTTTTTTAATAACTGGGTACGCACAGGGGACGTAGCAACGCACGCCGGGTAAGGCTAGTAAGAAATAATGTAACAATAATAATCTGTACAAAGAGTGCTACACGCACTCTTACAAACACACAATGTATTTTATAATCATAGATAATGTATGATCACTAAAGCGATAGCCTATAAGATATCCTAAATAAATAATTGTAGGACCATGCGATAGCCTAAATAAATATGTGCACGGGCTGTGAGACGTGTTTGACTTGTCTTCGATTTTTGCCTATTCCAAAAAAATGGATCAAAGCAACTGTATTAATTTTTTTGTGAAATATAAAATTAAGAGCTCCAAAGCACATTTTGTCTGGAGTATTTTACAAGTCTATCTTGAGCAAAAAATTTGATAGTGGTAACAATTCTTCACAGAAGGCCGAGCAGTTGTTAATAACGGTGTTCGACCTGGAAGACAACAGCAGAAGTAAACGTTGAAGCAGTGAAGAAAATTGTTATAAAGAATCATGAAAACCTATTAGAGAAGTTGCTGACGATGTTGGTATATCGGTTGGATCAGGCATTGCAATTTTTTCTGATATTTTGCCATGAAACTTGTGCCAGCGAAGTTTGTTTCGAACTTGTAAAATTTTAAACAAAATAAACGTCGCAAGAGCATCGCGCAGGAGCTGTTCATTGACGTTAACGACGATCCAAAATTGCTGAAAAGAGTCAACTGATGACGAAAGATGAGTACGTGGTTATGAAGACGAAAAAAAATATAGTAATACAGATCCTGTGATCTATTTTTTTGTATTATGCAAAAATCTAAGACGAACCAAAACACGATTCAATTATGTATCTATAAAAAAGAAAGTAACATTGCAAAATATCTGATAATAAGAACATATGGTTGAGATATACACATTTGGCAAAAATAATAAGTACTGTTCGTACAAAGTTGTGCGACGACTGAGTGAAAACGTGATTGTTGTTGCATTTTTGTGGTTTTGTGTGATATACGACGTTTCTGAAAAAAGTATCGCGACTTTTTATTTTTCTCGGTCCACGTGTTAGCGATTTTCGACTTTCTTGTTGGCAAAAATAACAAGTACATGCAGTTTTCATTTCATTCCATACATTTTTTTTTTTACTTTCTGCTTTTTTTTACCAGATTTTGGCAATGATAAAAATGGGGAAAGTCCAAATTATTTCTTGCTTGCAAAGGGTTTGCCATATCGTAATCTATAGATTTAAAAAGTTTGCGACATCCGCACAACTAGAAAAGTAAAAAAAAAATGGTATGGAAAGAAATGAAAACTACATGTATTTATTATTTTTGCCATATGTGTATATAACACCATATCAAAACAAAAAAAAAAAATCGAAAATCGCGAAAACGTGGACCGAGAAAAATAAATATTCGTGTTGCGTTTTAAAGAGACCTCGTACATATACATATTAAAAGTTTATATTAATACATATTCCTACCTCTATATATTTAAGTGCATAAAATAAAATATATCTATACTATACATTAAAATTTAAGAAAATTCATCTAAATTTGAACCAAAATTTTGAAAATAAAATAAGAATAAACAACACTTATGAGCAAATCCAGATTTATACATTATAGGAAAAATGAAAAAAGGTTCAAAAAATAATAACTTGCCTAGCATAGAAGAAGAACTTAAGACTATTAAGTTAGATAACGACATGCAGAATAATTCTCTTACCCCACAAACCAGTGCACATCCAACTCTCCAAATATGTCAAGCAATTCTGATATCTTTAATTCTATGAGAATTCCCGACCCTATCAGAGATATTCCCACATTTGATGGTGATGCTGCTGCGACCCTTAATACTTTCATTGAAACTGTAGAAGAAATTATTTTATTTAATAGGGGTACCGACAAAACGCCTTGTGGATAGTGCTTCTTCGAGCAATTCGAAACAAAATTGTTGGGAAAGCAAATGACAAACTAAATGCAGCAGCAGACACTTACTTAAGAATTGTGCTGACAAAAAAATGCAATCAACTATATTGACTAAACTAAAAACTCTTTCAAGTAACGGTAAATCAATCCGGAAGTTTCCTGAGGATATTTTAGGAACTAAAACTGCTTTTTGCAATAATACTCAAGCAAAGGAAATGTGAAAATGAAATGTGTTTACTGGATTAAGGGATCCTTTATGTCCAACAATCAAAGCAATGAGGCCAACTACTTTGGATTGGCACTCGAATACTGCCAAAAAGAACAGAGTATCTATTATTTTAATAAGTCTACAACGAAGACTTTAAACTTTAATATGTCAATACAGTACCTTATCAATCAAATAAGATACAACAAAATTATAGAAACAAACCTTACAATACACGCCCTAATAATAATAATTTTAATAACACACCAAGTGACAATATTAATAGTGAACTTCATTCGACATCTAGACAAGCAATTATGCCTCCAAAAAGGGAAATAGATAATAACTCTAGGTAAACCAATTTTAAGAGATCACAGGTTTCCAATTTTTCAAGGAATAATATCATCATGTTAGAAGCAGAAGAAAAACTATCTAACATAGATGATTCAGTAAATTTTCTATTACCAGCCTCAAACCACCAACAGGATACGTAGATAAGAAACAATTCCACACTTCAATACCTTACATTCTAATTAATTCACTATTTAGTAGATACCTTCGGTTCCTGATAGATACTGGAGCCACAGCCTCTTTCATAAATCCAGAATATGTAGAAACACATCTATCTATTATATAAAAACGTTTTTCAGTGATGATGATGTCCATAAAATATAAAGTAAGGACATGACGGGGGTTGGTAAGCGAAGCGTTCAACTTTATCAACCGTACGCACACGATGATCAACTGCCGACTTCTGCGATCCACTGACGACTGTGTTGATTAACTGACGACTTTCTACCTGCTCGGTTCTCTGCTTCTCATTGCTGCTTGCCGTTGCTCTCGCACTTACACGCAACTGGCGATCTGGTATACCATGAATGACATATTCAATTACTTCACTTTCTGACATTTCAATGCTATTGGCCAGAACTATCTTGTCAATAAAATAGTTTGAAAATGGTTCTTCATACGCCACTTGCGCGCCTCAAACCTCTGACGCAACACAATTCGACTTTCCTTTGCACCGAAGACTTTTTCCATCTCCGCCAAAACATAGTCGACAGCTTCACACGCATATTCTGGCTTTGACTGCAACCATGCTTGTGCCTTTCCTTTTGATTTCCCAAAATGTATTGCCCGCACCTTGGCCTCCTCACTTATGTTGTACGTTTTCTTAAAGGCGGTAATATGCGAAATCCACCCACGAACACAAGTCTCACCATCGTACCACGGAATCATTTTCTTTAAATCATTTAAAGTAAGTTCATCATGATTATGAATCGGTCGCATCGCCACTTTACCGTTCGCCTTCAACAGTTCGTTCTCTCTTCGCAACAAATCTCTCTCGAAACGCGACAACATAAGCTCTTTGTTTATCAGCTCTGATCTGATGTATACTCATTCGCGTTGCGTTTCATTGACTCTTCATTTGTTGTGCGCTCATTTGCGTTCTACTGCTGTTTCTCTTTGAATTGTACTCTTTCATTTGTCTGATCATTCAAGACATCCATCAGCTCACCGCGATCCGCCACTTCGATAATACGCGCCGCCAAAGAGTGCTTGTTTCCGTAGGTGAGCAATCCTAACCCCTTGCACCACGCACGTAACTCACTAGCTGAATATTTGTCAGCACAGACAGGATCCATTGTTCAAATAATAACGAAAGGATAGAAAAAAAAATAACTTGTTTTTTTCTGTATCCCACTTCGGAGATTGTAGGAGCTAAATAAAACGCGTCTGCTCTCCTTGCTGGCACAACACAAACTCTACTCTATTAACGTTTCATTCTCCTTTTGTCCCACAATACTTTACACACACAATACATATACAATACTTATACACTACATTCACTTATACTACTACAATATTAACATAGCGTTTTTTCTTTTCTAAAAAAAATTAGCTAGGTGAACGCAGACTTTATGAGTTATGTGTACACGCCACCGCTGCGCTCACGTTTCATTCATTCTCTCTTTACAAGTATAATTTTTGAGCCCCCAAATGTGGTTTAGTTTAGTGTTTTAATGAATTATGTTGCGTTTATTATTTTAATGAATTAGGGTGTATTGTATTTTAATGAATTACGTTGCTTCCATTACGCGTCCGCTCAAGCAGCAGTCTCGTGTCATACTGTTCATTTTTTCTAATTCCCCTCGTTCTTTCTCATTCACCTCGTTCTTTCTAATTCACCTCGGAACCTCGAGTCGTGGTGCCACCCGCTCCAACTCAACAGGGTTGTCACTTATCCCAATACTCTCCTAATCCTACATACAATTTCATCACATACTTATAATGAAACAGGTATAAATTACTACAATAAGAAATGTTCATACACTCCGCGCCACTTGAATAGGACACAAAAAAAACTTTTTTTTGAAGCTTAATTTTTCAGATCCAGGAAAAAACCTTTTTTGTCATCAATTTTGAATGAAAAATTATAATTAATTCCAAATGAAATACAGAAGGATTTGTTTTTGTAACTGATACAGTTAATTTGATACAAATTTTTAGGTAAATTAATTATAAAAAAACACGTAGATTTATGCGCCTCTTCAATAGAACACCTCTTCAAAAAAGCCGTTTACATTTTTATGTTTCAAACATGTGTATTTCTTCTTTTGGAGTACATTTAATTATTGTCAAATGCATTTGAAATTTTTTTAGTAGTGGGTTATGCTTTTTGCTCCAAAACTGCACAGATCCTTCTTGGAATTGATTCGTACAACTGTGTTACATAATTGAGTGGTATTGAACTCCAAGCTAGTTTGATGGCTTCTATTAGTTCAAGTAATGGTTCCATATTGCTATCCGGCTCCATACAGTTTCTATGTTAACCATCCCCAAATATTTTCGATGTTGCTTAAATCCGGTGAATAAGGTTGTCGGGTAAAAGAGCCACTTTCTGGCTTTCAATATAGCATTTGACGGTTCGGGCAGTAAAGATTGGTGTATTGTCATTTTGATATGTGCATTGCAAGGGCCCAAAAAGGTTGTTGAAGAATGGAAAGGCATTTTTTAAGACGCCATTGTACGCCATCGCATTAATTTTTGTTGACAAAAATCGTAATTCACAGGTCCCGTAATACGATATCGCTCCCCATACCATGACACCTCCACCCTTGCTATGTAAGCGGCCCAAATGATGGGCTTCCTTTCGTAGATCATGGAAATAATAAGTGTAGGTATCGGGTCCATCCAAATTGAATTTTTTTCATCTGAGAATACGACGCGATGCCACCTCATATGGTTATGGCAAAAAATAAGGCGTTGCTCCTTTCGAAGTTCATTCAGTGGTGGCGTTTTTTAATTGTTAAACTTTTTAAATATGCAGCTTTCGATATGACACGCCGAACAGTGGTAAGGCTTGTGTTAAGTCCACATTTTGCCTTGGTTTTGGATATTGTGTCGTGAGAGTTTGAGGCTTTTCTCAATATAAGTCATATTTTCCAAATTCAATTCTCGAACTGCTTAATACAAATAAACAATAGAAAATTTGACACGGAATCAATTACTGTAACAAAAATAAGGAAGAAGAATTGCAAATCCTTGACAGCACTGACCGTCCTTTCAACAGATCGAATGCCAGTCTAAATGCAGAAAGTACTTCCAAAGTAACTTCTACTGAGGAAGCAGCTCAAAAGTAATATTTGTTTTACTAAAACAACCTCTATATTTAGTTATTTTCCCTGCTGATGATTTTTGACTGCTTGCAAATTGAAATTGCTTATGTTCTATCGTGAAAAGGGCATTAATTAGGTTTTAAACTATATCAAGCCTAAATTTGCGGTTATAATTTCTTATTATTTGCACGTAATAGCCAGATTTCATTTAAGACTAAAAATGTTGCTTCAAAAGCAAACTTAATTTGAAAACAGATTTTTTATTTTAATCGAACATTTAGAAACAACATTTAACACATTACACCCGAAATTTGCTCTTAAGATTACTCAAAAGAATTTTTGTGCGGTGCAATGAAATAAGTATAATTGTCTGACTACTCATTGAAGTCCCTGTAATAATATGAATGTGACTCATTTGCTAAACACTAGACGCTTTTGTACAAAACAATGGCTGATGCTAAGACAGAGCAGAATCTTGCGCCTTTAAAACTGGTTAATGGCGTCATTACAGAAAGCAGCAAGTAAACAAGTTCTTTCAAATAAGAAAAAATATCTTTGAACCTCCTGAAATAGTGTTTAACTAAACATGCAGACATTTATGTTCGAGGTGTACCCCAAAAGTATCCGACCTGCGTTCATACCTCTGCTCCACATTTATGGACCGATCTGAATGGGGTATGAACGTAACCAAAGAGTCGTCAACGCTTACCGCAGTTACAAGCGGACGTAGTAAAGTTGTGTACAGACCCGCAACATATATTTCTTTACAGTGCACAATGGTAAATGCAAACAGAAATTTTTGAAGTAACCTTGAATGCCTTAGAATATAAAACCGAGCAACCAAATCGCATGGTGAAACATGTTTTGCTACTGCAGGCCTGTTATGATAAAATAAAAAATAGTTTTAAAAAGACTAAATAAAAATCCTTTAACAGCAATCCGAACTAACCCTGATCTGAATCACAGTCGCATCAATTATTGCGGTAACTGCTACGTCCTCTAGCGTTGCGGTAACTAGAGCGTCATCTACTGTCTACATTATCAGTGCTGCCTGCACTACTTAAGAGGCATTAGATGGCGCTAGTAAAATTAGTCTTTGGCGTTTTGCCTTTTATTTGTTCTTTTAAGATCTATGCAATGTGTTTGGAAATTGTTACCATGCACTTAATTTCTATCGTCGCTTCTTTTGTCTTTTCTGTCACATCATTGCCAACCACTTCGCCTTTCGATTGCGATAGTCGTCGATCGCTGCAGGAATGGTATTACAACTCATTTCCGACAGGCGTCGGTCATGACGCCACAATTCATGAGGTAGCACGCCGAATATGTTAAAAAAAGAACCGTCAGGTGGCGCATCGGTACCTTTTAAATATAAAGAGTTGGCAAGTATATATATATACAAAAAACAAGTGGCAAGCATTCAACACATAATAAGAAAAAGAGTTGAACAAAAGCGCATGCGTACACAATATTTTTGCTCCAAATTAAGAAATAAG
>JBAMAW010001221.1:0-12866 GCA_037043295.1 Amiota minor
CTCAGAAGTGGGATACAGAAAAAACAAGTTATTTTTTTTTCTCTATCCTCGCGTTATTGTGTGAAGAATGGATCCTGTCTGTGCTGACAAATATTCAGCTAGTGAGTTACGTGCGTGGTGCAAGGGGTTAGGATTGCTGACATATGGAAACAAGAACTCTTTGGCGGCACGTATTAGCGAAGTGGCGGATCGCGGTGAGCTGATGGATTTCTTAGATGAAGAGACAATCAAACACAACGCAGACGAGTGTGATCAGACAATTGAAAAGGAACAAATGAAAGAGAAACAGCAGTGGAATGCAAATGAGTGTGCTGCAGGTTTCTCAAATGAGAACGCGTCAGACTTAACGCCAGGTAACACAAATGAAATGACAAAAGAGAAGCGGCGCCAAGAAAAATATGAGACGACAAAGGAAAAACACAAAAATGTAGCAGACGAAGAATTACGGCGCCAACAAGTAACAAGTTATGAGTTCGAGCTGATAAACAAAGAGCTAATGTTATTGCGTTTCGAGAGAGATTTGTTGCGAAGAGAGAACGAGCTGTTAAAGGCGACCGGTGAAGTAGCGATGCGACCGATTCATAATGATGAACTCACTTTAAGTGATTTAAAGGAAATGATTCCGTGGTACGATGGTGAGACTTGTGTTCGGGGGTGGATTTCGCATATTACCACCGTAAAGAAAACATACAACATAAGTGAGGCCAAGGTGCGGGCAATACTTTTTGGGAGATCAAAAGGAAAGGCACAAGCATGGTTGCAGTCAAAGCCAGAATATGCGTGCGGAGCTGTCGACTATGTTTTGACGGAGATGGAAAAAGTCTTCGGTGCAAAGGAAAGTCGAATTGTGTTGCGTCAGAGGTTTGAGGCGCGCAAGTGGCGTGCTGAAGAATCATTTTCGAACTATTTTAATGACAAAATGTTTCTGGCCAATAGTATTGAAATGTCAGAAAGTGAATTAGTTGAATATGTCATTCATGGTATACCAGATCGTCAGTTGCGTGTAAATGCGAGTATGCAACGTTTTAAGTCCAAGGATGACTTGTTTTCGGCGTTTGTCAATGTAAGGTTGATGCCAATGCCCCAACGCCACAAAATGTTAATATGGAAAAAAAGGCGACCAGTAGATGTTACAACTGCAATCGCTTTGGTCACTTCGCCGCCGAATGCAGGAAACTAAAACGGGAAAAAGGCGCTTGTTTCGTTTGCGGAGAAATGGGTCATCATGCTGCGGCCTGTCACATCAGTAAGAAGACGTCCCTTGGTGTGCAGGAAAATTCTGATTATGTAAGGTATTTTAATGTTGAATTTGAAGGTTGTAAAAAAGTTGTGTTAACCCTAGAATGCCTCATAGACTCTGGAAGCCCAGTAAGCCTCATCAGAAGTTCCTTTATTCCAGCCAGCGCTAGGTTGATGTCGGCGCCTGGTGTTAATTTTTATGGTTTAAATAAGAGTGAATTAAATATCCGTGGAAAGATAATCGGATTTATTAAAGTTTTGAATAAATTTGTAAAACTGGAGTTATTAATTGCTCCTGATGAGTCTATGAGTGTTCCTATTATTTTGGGTAGAGATTTTTTAAGAAAAAGTTGTGCTAAGATTGTGTGGCAAAATGATGGTGGCATAGATAAACATAGATTAGATAACAAAACAGACCAGTGTACTGAATCAGTTTGCGAAGATGACTTTGAAAAGAAAATTTTGATGATTGATTATGTACCAAATGATAGGAATTATTCAGTTGGAGAAGCTCTAACGTTTGAAGAGAAAAATGATTTTGAAAAGTTGTTTAAAAAATGTTACCTGGAATCTGATCGACCAAACGAACCAAAGGTGAAATGTGAAATGAAGATAGTGGTCAATGACACTAAACCATTTAGTTGCAATCCTCGTCGTCTTTCATATGCAGAGAAGAATCAATTACAAAGCTTACTGGATGAATATTTAAGTAAAGGGTACATAAGGCCGAGTGAATCGGAGTTTGTGTCTCCAATCGTGTTGGTGAAGAAAGCGACAGGTGAACTTAAAATGTGTGTCGATTTCAGAAGGTTGAACAAGTTGACTGCAAAAGACAGTTACCCAATCCCTTTGATTGACGATTTATTGGATAGACTCGCGGGTAAGACAATTTTTACCAAATTGGACCTTAAAAATGGTTTCTTTCACGTTTTTATGCATGAAGAGTCGGTGAAATATACGTCTTTTACAACTCCGCTAGGAGAGTTCGAATTCTTAAGGATGCCGTTTGGCCTGAAGAATGCACCCTCCACATTCCAGAGGTTCATTAATAAAATTTTCATGGACATGATAAAAGAAGAAAAGGTTATTGTGTATTTAGATGACGTGATGATTGCGACTGAAGATGTGAACACACACTTAGATATTTTAGAGGAAGTTTTTGATAGGTTAGTGAAAAATAAACTGGAGCTAAGGCTTGACAAGTGTGAGTTTTTTAAAACAAGCGTGAAATATTTAGGTTATAACATTACAGGTGGTGGTATACAGGCCGATGAGAAAGGCTTAGAGGCAGTCAAAAATTTTCCGGTTCCAACAAAAATTAGTGAAGTGCAAAGTTTCTTGGGACTTTGTTCCTATTTTCGTAGGTTTGTTAAAGATTTTTCCGTTATTGCAAAGCCACTGTATGATTTAACAAAGAAAGATAAGGTGTTTATTGGGTGTATGCATATGATTCCGCCCTTTTTTGTGAAAACAAAACAAATTTGCTTGTTTAGAAAAAGGAAAATTTATTTATTCAAAGTATGCCCCATCTGCAGCTACAACCTTTGCCCATCTTTCAGGCAATTTACGGATTCCTTGCATAAAGAAGTCCTGGTCTTTTGAGGCAATCCAATTATGAAGCCAAATTTTGATATCTTCATAAGAAGTGAATCGCTCTCCCGTAAGATCAGACTGCATCCTTCGAAATAAATGAAAATCTGAAGGGGCTATATCTGGTGAATATGGCGGGTGGGGTAGCACTTCCCAGTCTTGTCCATTTAAATATGTTTTCACAACATTTGCCGTATGCGGTCTGGCGTTGTCATGTTGAAGAATTAATTTGTCATGCCTATTCACCCATTCCGGTCGTTTTTCTTCTATAGCTACCTTCAACCGCATTAGTTGTCGTCTGTAAACATCGCCAGTGATAGTATCAGACGGTTTCAGCAACTCATAGTGCACAACACCTTTCTGATCCCACCAAATACAGAGCATAACCTTGGTACAATGAATATTTTTCTTTGGCTGTGATGGGCCGGCCTCACCTGGCTTCAGCCAAGATTTTTTGCGTTTAGGATTCTCGTAATATATCCATTTTTCATCTCCCGTGATTATCCGATGCAAAAAACCTTTTCTTTTTTGTCTTTGAAGCAGCATTTCACAAATGGTTTTGCGACGTTCGATGTCTCGGTCTTTCAATTCATGTGGCACCCAGTTATTGACTTTTTGAACCATTCCCATTGCTTGCAAACGTCTTGAAATAGTTGATTGATCAACATTTAATGTTGTTGCCAATTCTGATTGTGTTTGACAACAATCTTCGGTCAATAAATCTTCCAATTCAGCATCTTCAAATTTTTTGGGTGGTTTTCCATGTTCTCTGTCCTCAATGTCAAAATCATCATTTTTAAATCGTCGAAACCATTCTTTGCAAGTTGTATTCGATGGAGCATGCTCACCGTAAACATCAGCAAGCAAACGATAAGTTTCCGCTGCACTTTTCTTTGCAACAAAATAGTGCAATAAAACCTCCCGCAAATGATGTTTACTTGGGATAAAACTCGACATTTTCAATGAATTAGAAATATTTGTTGTTTATGCTTCTATCAGCTGTTATACACTGTGTTTAACAGCTGATAGAAGGCACTATCGAATGCAAGTATTAGTATTTTAGTGTGCAAGTGTAAGCGGCGATACTAGCGAAACTATCGGAAAGGGCGGAATCATATGCATACACCCAATAGTTTCGGTCCCGAGGAGTTGAAAGCATTGGAAGTCCTTAGAAGCAAACTAGTAGATTCACCAGTGCTGGCATTGTACAGCCCAAATGACGAAACAGAGCTGCATTGCGATGCGAGTTCAATAGGTTTTGGATCAATTTTATTACAAAGGAAAAGTGATGGAAAATTACACCCCGTTTTTTACTTTTCTAAACGCACGACGGATACCGAGTCAAGATATCATAGCTTTGAACTCGAAACATTGGCCATAATATACTCTTTGAAGCGTTTCCGAATATATACAAGGGATAAAGTTTAAAATCATAACTGACTGCAATTCACTAACAATGACCCTTAACAAAAAAGATATTAACCCTAGAATTGCAAGGTGGGCCTTGGAGCTCGAAAACTATGATTATACGCTAGAACACAGGGCTGGGAAGAGGATGCAGCATGTAGACGCATTAAGTCGCTGTACGAACATAATGGTGATTGAAACTAACTCGTTTGAAGAAAATCTTGTGATATGTCAAAGCAGGGATGAAGATATCGTAAGAATAAAGTCAATGTTAGAAACAGCTGAACATAACCTCTATGAGATGCGCAATGATATAGTTTACAGGAAAGACAAAAATGGAACATTGTTGTTTTACGTCCCGAAAGACATGGAAACGCATGTCCTCTTAAAGTATCATGACGATTTAGGACACGTCGGTGTAGATAAAGTGGTGGAAATAATTTCAAAAACGTATTGGTTTCCAAAAATGAAGCGGAAGGTGGAACACCATATAAGGAATTGTATGAAATGTATCACGTTTTCGTCGAAAAACGGAAAACAGGAAGGATATATTCACAATATCCCTAAAAGTACTACCCCTTTTGAAGTGATACATGTCGATCATTTTGGCCCAATATCCGTCACGGGAAACACAAAGAAACACGTTCTTTTAATTATAGATGCAAGTACAAAGTTTGTGAAATTATACGACACAAAAACGACAAGGTCAAGCGAAGCGATTATTGCACTGAGCAGTTATTTTAGAGCATACAGTAGGCCTAAGTATTTAGTTTCGGATCGAGGTACTTGCTTTACGTCGAAGGAATTTTGTGATTTTCTAGAATCAAGAAACATTCAGCATATTAAAATTGCTACCGGATCGCCCCAAGCAAATGGGCAAGTCGAGAGGGTTAATCGTAGCTTAGGCCCCATGTTGGCTAAGACCGTGAGCTCTGGTAAAAATTTTAGCTTGGGAGAAGCGCTAGAAACAATTGAGTTTGCGATGAACAACACGGTACATAGAACGATAGGTCAGCATCCAAGCGTGATGTTGTTTGGGGTAGGACAGAAAGGAAGCGTAGTAGATTACCTAAAAGAGAGTATAGAATGGGAAAAGGAAAAAGATAGAGATCTAGAGGGGGTGAGGGCTGAAGCGCGCAATAAAGAAAAGCAATTGCAAGATTACAACGAAAGTGCCTCAAACAAAAGGAGGAAAAAACCAACGGTATACAGTCCAGGAGATTATGTTGTCGTAAAAAACTTTGATGCTCATGTAGGTATGTCTAAGAAGCTTGTCCCTAAGTTTAAAGGACCTTACAAAGTCACAAAATGGTTGGGTAACGATAGGTATGTGGTGGAAGATGTTTGTGGAATGCAGCGGTCGAGGACGCCGTACTCAGGAATTTGGTCTGTAGCTAATATGAAACCGTGGTTCGGTTGGTCTAAAGATAAAGATAAGATAGACGGAAACAAGTCAAAAAGAAATGCAAGAACTATTGATGATAGAAGTACTGGTCATGCTTATAATACGAGAAGTAAAAGTAATTAGACTGTATTTATAGCTAGCCGTATGTATGTATATAAGTATATAAATATGTAGCATGTAAAAGTAGTATGTAAGATATTTTATAACGGTCGGGATCAGGAGATCCTTGTTGTCAGGATGGCCGAGTTGTAGTAGTATAAGTGTATGTAGTGTGTAAGTATTGTATAAGTATTGTGATACAAGAGAAGAAAGAAACGTAAATAAAGTTTTAGTTTGTGTTGTGCCATCAAGGAGAGCGGACGCGTTTGATTTTAGTTCCTACACCTTGCAAACTCAGTTTGGAGGAGATGCAAACTGCGTGCATTTTTCGTCACAATACATAGTCCTTCAAGACTTTTGACTCTTGAGAGTGCGACATAAACGAGTTGTGGGTCATGAGATTTTTCATACTCATAAACAACCTGCAGTGTTTTACAGTATCAGCCAATTCCGAAACTCTCTTAACTGCTTTTTCAATTATGTTATGTAGCAAACGGTGGACGCAATAAACTGTGTCACTCTCTCGAAAGGCCGCAATCATATTTGACCCTCAGTCAGTCACGATAACTGGCTGGTCTTCTTCAAGTATTTTGCACATTTTTTGAGCCCAGAATCGTCGATCACCTTAAAAGAGCGGCAATCTTTTACCGTCCATTCTGTATCTAGTGTTATGCACTCTTTTTTTGTTTCCATATCCACTGTGACCTCTTCAACGTTCATCGGAGGACCGCGGTTGGCATTGGCGTAGCATTTGTGCTTCGTTAAGTTGGATGTACTTCCTTGTATATTTAAATACACTGAAACATGTCCTAACACCAACGTGGCAAGGATTTTCTTCTCCGTTAGCATCACATATCTTGGAGATAAAATCCCACACTTTGCTGCGCCCCTTTATTGCAATAAAGGTAAGTTCCTTTATTGCAATAAAGGTAAGTTCGCCGCTGAGAAGTTTCGTTTTTATTGTTAAGCTCTACGGTAATGTAGATTCTGCAGAATCCTATTTATTAATACATTTCCATAAAATTACTGCGTATTTTACATTTCAACAAATTTTCCAAGACAAACGAACACATTATACAATTTAAATACTAATAATGAATTAGTTCTTTTGCCTTTTAACAATCACTTATTTTCTTTTCCTTTCTGCAAAACAAAAGCTAGATGAGTGGATTTTGGCGAATATTTTTTCGGACTAAACGGAGAGAAATTATTCAATTCTTTCGTCCCGCTTTGGATAAGCAAGACACAAATCCAATAATTTCTCAAACACTCAATCACTCATGACTCACGGCTTTTTCCACTCAATTTTTTTAAGTGACTACGATACTATTCTGAGAAGTGACTAATTTGAGTTTAACCAAGCAGTAGACTAATACATACAAATAAAATGAACAAAAAGAATGCCTCTGCCTACGCTTTTCTTTGTTTTCTGTTGTTATTTCACTTCGTTAAGCGACGTGATCATTCATTTGTACAGGAATAAAATGCAAATGAAATGATGTACACAAAATTCGCCAGTACAAACATTCATTTTCATTCACAATTCATGTACAGAAACGAAATTCAACATACATTCACATTCCCTTCAAATGGGTTCGGCAAAAGATGTACTATTTTTAAAGTGACTGATTCAAAAGGCATTTTGAATGCACTCACACACAAGTCTAGTATGTATCTTCCATGCAACTTCAATGCTTTAGTTTTAAGGTTTAAAAAAATTAAATCAATTAAGTAAAAACAATTTTTGAATCTCTTACCGTTTCTGCAAATTGTTCATAAACTTGTCAAGTGTAACTTCATCCAAAAGCACGAAGTCCTCGACTCCACGTTGCTGTGCCATTTTTGTCAATAAAGAATGATTAATGATCGTGAAGTTGACAGTATAAACTGCAATTATTGGACCAACAACAAAAGAATGTAATTAAAACACACGAACACTTTCACAATTCTTTAAATGTACTCATACAAATTTGTATGTATGGTACATGAGGGTACTTAAATATGTGAAGACACTTTGAGGATTACTACATATGTATGTTAAAAATTGGTTCTGAAATCATAAATAAATAATGACACATTCAGATAATATACATATGTTTGTCATTATTTTATTTGGGGAATTTACAAAAAAAATTTTAGTTTAATTTGGATATAATATATTAAAAACCGCACAGAGCAGCGCCTTTTTTTTTAGCAAATTCTTACAACTCGGCCAATAACAACGACGCTCAAACACAAAATTTAATTTAATTTTTGTTTCAAAACTTTAAGAGACAAAAATGCACGCGAATGACCGTATATAGTTACCCGCTATCCAACAATCAAAATCCGACTAGTCACTGGTTATAGCGAGTACCTCGTAAAAGTAACTAAATATTAATTTCGAATATTCTTACTCGTTGGGAAACGAAGGGGCGAATATAAGAGCGTATGACCCCCATACACGCATGAACGATTCGATCAAATTGGCGAAGAAAGCGAGAATTGACGCGCATGCTACAATAATACAAGGTAGCGCCAATTTGGCCGTTAAAACAAAGAGAAACTCCGAGTTTTGAGAAATTTGAACGATGCTCGAGTTCGAATCTACAACAACCACAGGGAAAATGAACGAAATTTGTGGTTGTTGTTGTTGTATAGAAAATCGGAATTTTGCAATTGTTACTCTACAAAATTGTGTGGTCCGCGCCAACATAAAACAAACAATTGACGATGATTTTAGTAAATTTCAAATTGTAAACTTTTTGTTACAATATTAATAAAATATGTAGCAGGAAAAATAGGGCACTGCAAAACCTATTTGTTTGTTCGAAATTAGTGTATTTCCACCAATCTTACAATTCAACTTTTCAACTTTCCATTTGTATGTATATCCAAAAGAAAAAACAGCTGCTCATAGAAACTCGAACTCGCAAACAACCTGTCTGATAGCCTGTTCAAGTTTCGTTGTGAGCTTTTGGTAGCCGTTCAGACAGGTCGTTTGTATGTTCGAGTTTTGCGGAAAATACATAATTTCGAACAATTTGCATGGTATGCAAATAGTTTTTGCAGTTCCCTTTTTCATTTATTAAAATCTGAAGAAAAAAAGTACAATTTGTAATTTCATCAGCTGTATGTTATGGCGCAACCAAAATGGAAAGAAGCACCTGACAATCACCTAAGGGACACTGCCAAAGTGCTGCCAACTTTTATAAAAAATTGTCCAAAATTACACAGTGACCATTTTTATTTCCAATATATGTTGGCTTTGGGGTGTATGCATATAACGACATCATAAGATTTTCTCCATTTTCCGTGTTGTTGTTGTTGAATTGGATGAACTTCTATGAAATATATGAAGTAAATGCTGCGGTGTAAAAATACTATTACGAGCGTTACTTGGCGCGCCTTGCTACGCCCACGACATGATGTTGAAAAAAATAGAAATGTATCATTGCATCATGATTATTGTACAATGCCAACATTAAATACATGTATGTCAACAATAACAACGACACCTGCGCTGCTCACAGCAATATCACAACACAGAAACAAAAGAACGGAGTTTCGCAATAATAATGTAAAAATTTACAAAATTTGTTGTGCTTGCCACTCCAAAACATTGCAACCCATGCATTATGCGATAGCGTTTGTAGGAATCAACGTAAACGAATCTGATCTTTGGTTGTACGACTGAAGGTTTATCATAGCCTCTAACAAACTACAGGATATTACCTTGCAAAAACTAAACTTTTTCCGAACCACAATTGGTTGAAAATTACATGCGGCGAAGAGGAAACGGAAGTTTTTGCTAGGCTACCGTTTCATAAACGTCAACAGGCATGCACACAACTGAAGCGTTCTAGAGGTAGCCTGATGTTTTGCACGACGAGTTCGGAAGCGTTCTTCGTATCGTTGTTGTCAGAGAGCGAGTGCGGTGAACACAAATGCAACGGACTAATGGGGGAGGATGTCGTGTCGTTCGAGTGCGATCGCTCCGACCGGAAGGTGCCACAGATCTCCGAGGTGTTGATTTTCAAACTAACGAACCACTGTGCTTGTCCTAATACGGCTCTCAGCATACTACAATATCTTACTAAAATTTGTTACTCTTTTTATTGTCAATTTTTTTGATAACAACAATGGTACAGAACGTGTCTGCCATCAACGATGAATTAAGAAGGAAATTATGTCAATTAAAATTTTCTTCCCGCCACAATGTACACGGCACTATTGCAACGATTCTATACATGCTGACTGCGCAATGATTCTGTGGTTACAGAATCTGATAAACTTGGACTTGAAATACCGGCCTTGGCTTTATTCAAATTGGCTTGCTCGGCGGCTTCGATTTCTTTTTAAAAGGTTTCACACAGGATACTCGAGTTGCACCGATCTTATGACAGCTTTCATTATCCTTTGAATGCTATGTCGAGAAGAAGACGGATATGCTATTAATATTAATCAACGTCAATTACAAATCACGAGGTCAAACATTCAACGCTGTGGGATCAGACCTGAGCCTTGAGTATTTTTCAATGGACAGTTATATGTAGCTCAAGATAAATGATCGCGCGTCACTCTCAAGAGTGCACCAATGATTGCAACGCTTGTCGTTTTCTTAAATCGCGAGTTCATAAAACAACCCTAAATTTTAAAAGCCCCTCAATTATGTTCTGCCTGAGGACGAATAATCAGCAGAAATTAAGCGACGCATAAGTCCTTCTTCCTATAAGTCTGGCGCTCCTGGCGCACTAGACAGACAGAAGATGCCGCGGTTGCTCAAAAGCAACGTCAATGAGGGTAAGTCCTAGCATTTTAATTATTTCCGGCCCCTGCCAACCATTGATAAGGATGAAGACAGTAATACTGATGCTGCCACTGTACGCTGACAAGGGCAATGATCGCTGGGCTCGATGCAATCAAAGCGATGCTTATAAATAAGTGCAGTAATGTAAAAACTCGAAAGAACTTCAAGAATAGGCTACACCCTACTTCTCTATGATGTATATTTTGAAAACGGATCCATAAGACTGCAACACTTAAGAGGTCAACACCCTTGCATCGACAATACGAAAGTTCGGTGGGAGTTTAAATCAAAATTTAAAACCAAATCACACAATGCTATAGCTGGATATGCTGTCTAGCTCTTGTAGTGTTATGTCATCGAGTAAATCCCTTAGCCGTTTGCACGAAGGTAATCTCTGCCTTCCAGGGATGATTCCAATATTGGGCAAACTGGAGAAACCAAAGGAAAATGTAAAAGACATCAACAGAACCAGATGCATTCACAGCAATGCCTCTAAGTCTGAGAGGGGGATGGAGTAGCAATAGTTCAAGTGATATCAAGCACAATTAAATAAATACATTCGATTGGAAACGTATGGTAGTTCACAAAAGCAGCAGCATGATTCTCATGACTTCCCACGGTACTTGCCATGCTAATCCGTTGAGCTTAAGTTCAGTCATGGGCAGTTATGTTTTGGTGGCTGATCTTAACTGACTACTACTGGAAGTGTAAACTCAGGGAGTCACTGCACTTGTATCCCAGCAGGTCATAATCCACCCTAGGGATCCTCTCTATACCAAGCTCTCCCCACCCTTGATCTTTCTGAACCATCGGCCCATTAATGACGTCAGTCATTTACCTATTAGCAGTGAAGTCATAGACCACTTCATGTAAGCACCATGCTTCTTTACTCTCGTAAATAAGCATCTTATAATGCTACGTCCCACTGTCCTTGAAGCCGCCATGATTGATGTATTAGTGTTTATGGTGCAATTGAACAAATACACTCAAAGTTCCTAAGAAAATTAAGACTGGTGGGCAACGCCGCAGAGGCATCTGATAACAGGAGACTCAGGCAACCTTTCTTTAAAGCTAGCTTAAATCATTTCAATCGTCTTATGAAATGGCAATTGTTTAAATTAAAAAATACTGTTTAGGTTGGGTTCAAACCACTCATTTCAATTAATTAAAAACAAAAAACAATTTATTTCGTCATTTCCCTTTCAACACTTAGGGAAGAAAATTCCATGTTTTCGAAGAAAAGCATCATTTGACTGATTCGCTATCAACCACTGAGCTCATAAATAATTCTTGCGACAACAATTTAACATCACCTGTCATCTCCGGAATAATCGAAAACATTTCCCTAAAAAATTATTGACAATTTTTGGCTCTTATTTTCAATAAATGCTTAACCATAAGCTATTTTCCACTCAGATGGAAGTCAGCTAATATTGTAGCGATCCCCAAGCCTGGAAAACCTGCTGACTGTCCAGACAACTTTAGACCAATCAGCCTCTTGTGCGGCTTCTCTAAAATCTTTGAGCGATGTTTTACAATCAAGAATAAATTCGCACATCGATGGAAATATTGTTCTTCGATCAGTTCAATATGGCTTTCGAGATAACTATAGCTGCGTGCACTTTCTCAACATGCTTAAACTATTCGTTAACAACAAACTGATCTTGAAAAACTCCGTCGGCGTTGTTACCTTAGATGTGCAAGCGGCCTTTGACATTGTGTGGCACAAAGGTCTCATTCATAAAATCACTTAGCATTGGTTTACCCATGTACCTTATCTACACCATACGCAGCTTTTTATCTGATAGATATTTTTCTGCGATTTTGGATGGAGTCAAATCAAATAAAAAGTCGAAAAGCGCTGGTGTTCCTCAAGGTTCAGTTTTAGGTCATAGGAAAAAGATCTTCGAAGAATCTTTACATACTTTTGCAACATATTTTCATAAGTGGAAGATAAAACTTAATGCTCACAAAACAAATGCAATTTACTTCACCCGAAGAAGAAAATCCTGCTATTTGTTGGTACCCAATCTGTAGTATGGGGAAATATTATAAAATATCTCGGATTATCATCATCATTACATAGTATAAAGCAAAGTCGAAATTTTACGGAGTTTGAATACTGATTACTTTTAAATCACAGTTTTCACTGTTAATGAAAGAATTTTCTTGAAAGGGTGTGCAAGTTAACACGATCACATAGTCAAGCGACCCAACTTGTGAGATGTGCCTCGTTCCCACGATATTGCTGACGCAGCTTTGTCTGGACGTCATCCGGTCGTTTCTGCAATGCGCTATCCGACGGATCGGATGTATTGCACGAGGCGCAAACCAAGC
>JBAMAW010001222.1:0-25975 GCA_037043295.1 Amiota minor
ATTGTATAGCCCAAATGACGAAACAGAGCTGCATTGCGATGCGAGTTCAATAGGTTTTGGATCAATTTTATTACAAAGGAAAAGTGATGGAAAATTACACCCTGTTTTTTACTTTTCTAAACGCACGACGGATATCGAATCAAGATATCATAGCTTTGAACTCGAAACATTGGCCATAATATACTCTTTGAAGCGTTTCCGAGTATATCTACAAGGGATAAAGTTTAAAATCATAACTGACTGCAATTCAATAACAATGACCCTTAACAAAAAAGATATTAACCCAAGAATTGCAAGGTGGGCTTTGGAGCTCGAAAACTTTGATTATACGCTAGAACACAGGGCTGGGAAGAGGATGCAGCATGTAGATGAATTAAGTCGCTGTACGAACATAATGGTGATTGAAACTAACTCGTTTGAAGAAAATCTTGTGATATGTCAAAGCAGGGATGAAGATATCGTAAGAATAAAGTCAATGTTAGAAACAGCTGAACATAACCTCTATGAGATGCGCAATGAAATAGTTTACAGGAAAGACAAAAATGGAACATTGTTGTTCTACGTCCCGAAAGACATGGAAACGCATGTCCTCTTTAAGTATCATGACGATTTATGACACGTCGGTGTAGATAAAGTGGTTGAAATAATTTCAAAAACGTATTGGTTTCCAAAAATGAAGCGGAAGGTGGAACACCATATAAGGAATTGTATGAAGTGTATCACGTTTTCGTCGAAAAACGGAAAATAGGAAGGGTATATTCACAATATCCCTAAAAGTACTACCCCTTTTGAAGTGATACATGTCGATCATTTTGGCCCAATATCGGTCACGGGAAACACAAAGAAACACGTTCTTTTAGTTATAGATGCAAGTACAAAGTTTGTGAAATTATACGAGACGAAAACGACAAGGTAAAGCGAAGCGATTATTGCACTGAATAGTTATTTTAGAGCATACAGTAGGCCTAAGTATTTAGTTTCGGATCGAGGCACTTGCTTTACGTCGAAGGAATTTTGTGATTTTCTAGAATCAAGAAACGTTCAGCATATTAAGATTGCTACCGGATCGCCCCAAGCGAATAGGCAAGTCGAGAGGGTTAATCGTAGCTTAGGCCCCATGTTGGCTAAGACCGTGGGCTCGGGTAAAAATTTTAGCTTGGGAAAAGCGCTAGAAACAATTGAGTTTGCAATGAACAACACGGTACATAGAACGATAGGTCAGCATCCAAGCGTGATGTTGTTTGGGGTAGGACAGAAAGGAAGCGTTGTAGATTACCTAAAAGAGAGTATAGAATGGGAAAAGGAAAAAGGTAGAGATCTAGAGGTGGTGAGGGCTGAAGGGCGCAATAAAGAGAAGCAATTGCAAGATTACAACGAAAGTGTCTCAAACAAAAGGAGGAAAAAACCAACGGTATATAATCCAGGAGATTATGATGTCGTAAAAAACTTTGACGCTCACGTTGGTATGTCTAAGAAGCTTGTTCCTAAGTTTAAAGGTCCCTACAAAGTCACAAAATGGTTAGGTAACGATAGGTATGTGGTGGAAGATGTTTGTGGAATTCAGCGGTCAAGAACGCCGTACTCAGCAATTTGGTCTGTAGCTAATATGAAACCGTGGTTCGGTTGTTCTAAGGATAAAGATAAGATAGACGGAAACAGGTCAAAGAGAAATACAAGAACTGTTGATGATAGTAGTACTGGTCATGCTTATAATACGAGAAGTAAAAGTAATGTAAGTTAAAAAAAAATAAAATATAAGATAATGACTGTATTTATAGTCGTATGGATGTATGTATATAAGTATATAAATATGTAGTATGTAAAAGTAGTATGTAAGATATTTTGTAGCGGTCGGGATCAGGAAATCCCTGTTGTCAGGATGGCCGAGCTGTAGTAGTATAAGTGTGTGTAGTGTATAAGTATTGTACAATATATGTATTGTGTGTAAAGTATTGTGAGACAAAAGGAGAATGAAACGTGAATTTTAGCTCCTACAATATCTTCCTAATAATTTGCTGTATACCGTTTTTCCTTTGCTGTATTTTACACACCGTTGTATCGCTACTACTTAGTATATCACAGTTCTTCTGTTGAAAGCTTTGCCTTTCCAGCGTCTCCCAACTGTTACCAAAACTCCTCCCTTCTTAAAATCTAATCGTTCCCGATTGGTTCAAACGTATGATAATAACATGCTTTTCATTTTTTAATATTGCTTCTATGCACCTGTTTTCCCGACTCTGTTATAATTACCGAATTCTTGTTTTCCTTTACTATTTCTCTTTAATATCTTTTTGACAGTTTTGTTCCCAACCTCTTGTTTTGTCTGACATAAATCTCGTTGCCTGGTTTGTACTGCATTATTGGTTGCTTCCTTTCATTATGATAGTTTATATTCCTCTCCTGTTTTTGTACGCATAATTGCTAAATCTCGTTTTTTCATAGTCTTCAGGCAAGTGAAGAGTGTCTCAACTTCGGAATAGTCGAAGTTAAACTTCTTACTTGTTTTTTTTTTTTTTTTGTTTTTGTTAAGTAAATTTAACTTTATTATATTAATTTACCATAAATAGTTACCAACAATAAGCACCTTGCTGGACGCTGTAACTCGTTAGGAGATCAACACTTCAAAGACAAACGCTTAATTTTAAGTTTATGAATTATTGTAATAAATAATATCAATGACGATAAAAAGAACTAAGAATGCAACATAACTACACAAGAAAATGAATATTAACATACATACATCCTAGAAAGATGCGTGGCTTTGCTTCCAACTGAAGTCCAATAGAATGAGTTCGAATTGAATTGAATTGAGTGAAAACGAGGAACGAAATGAATAAAATGAAGGCGACTGTGTTTTGAATTCGAAAGCCGTCTGCATTCTGTGAAATGTTAGAAAGAATTAGCCGAACACATCCGAATTAATGCGAAGTCGCTATGCACACATTGCGCATTGCGTGTTCTTTCATTCTGTTTGATTCGAGGGAATCGCGCAGTCGTACAAGGAAATGAGCGGTATGTTCCTTATATGTGATAATGCAGCAGTGCCCCATACTTAGATACCGTAAGGCCATATAGGAGTGAAGTTAGTTATAGTTAGGACTTTGTTGCTAAGATGCAGTTCACGTTTATCCTTAAGAAGCCAATTAATTTTTCTAGTACACTTAGAATGGATTCTTCTAACATGATGCGCTCAGGTCAATTTGCTAGCTAAATGTATACCTAGGTAACAATGCTGATTTTTTTGCGGTAGATAGTTTCCGTTGAAATAAACTGCAGGACAACGACCAATTGACTAGTGAGCTTTTAGAAGAGGCTAGTATGGCTGTATCGATTGCGTATGTGGGCACAATTACTTGGGGCCATATCATCAGTGAATATCGAGAAAAGAACTAGTTCAAGGAAACTGCATTAAAGATCTCCCGCCATGATAGACCTAGTTGTTGACTTGTTCTTTAACCGTCACCAAGAAGGATCTGTTTTCAAGAAAACTCTCCAGAACTGATAAATAAGGAGCAAGAACAATATGCTTCAATTTGTAAAGAATTCCTTCATGCCAGACCATGTCGAAGGCAAAAGTCTTCTTTTCAAAGAACTTGTTCAGAAGTGCCATGTCCTTTGCAGAGTCCAAATTGGTGTTTTGGTATAGCTTCTCTAACTGTACTTGCATCCAGCATTCTATATAAAAGTATTCTTTTGAATATTTTCGAGAAGGCAGAAAGTTAGCTAATAGGTCTATGTGACTCTACGAGATGATTAGGTTTTATTACCTTTGGTATCATTGCAATCAGAGCATGATTCTATTGGGAGGGGAAGTGGCCGGTGCGAACAATTGCGTTACAAATTAGAACCAGGTGGAGTATGGCTTTCTTTGGGAAAGCTTTTAAGAGTCTTCCGTTAATCCGTCAACAATTTCTATTTGAGTAATTGCTTGAACAGGAAGTTTCATCTGAAGAGACGATTCAAGGAAGGACATTGTTCTCACCACGTCGCCAGCATCAGCGATGCCTCTGCCTTATCAGCATCAGTTCTACACCAGATATCTAGACCATTTTTAATTGCCTAAATGGTATTGTGATGCCTTCTTAAGTTTCGTGTGAGCTTCTACAAGTTAAAGGAAGCGTCTTTAATAGGATTGGCACATTGGAGTTGATCATTAAACTTTTTTGAGCGCAGACGAAAACGACGCTTCACAGCCACTAGCTAGATCACTTCTGGGGAGGTTTGCAGGAGAACAGGACGAGAAGTAGAATTCGGAAGAAATGTGAGGAGTGCGAGTGAGATCATTAGGATAGTATCTAGGTGACCCAGTTACCAAACCATCCTAGTTGCTGTTCAACACGCAGTTTAGCAGTTCTTTTTCTCTGACACAGGAATAAGCTACCCCAGAATCTGTGTTTGGACTTCTAATACCCAGCAACAATGAATCTGGGTCCTAGCTGGCTAAATAAAATACAAAACATATTGCTGGTCCAGAAAAATCCTGTAGGGCAATAAACTGCAGAAATTAACAGTAGTCCATATTGACTGTAAGAGTTAAGAACCCCCTTAATAATTTCCCATAAACTTTACTAAGTGCAATCATATTGCAAAGAATTATTACAAACCCCGCTTCGATACAACAACACATGCCCCGCTCTAACACAGTAATACAGGCCCCGCTCCGATACGACAACACAGGCCCCGCTCTCACACAGTCGCTACACGGGCCAAGATCAATATAAAAACAGGCAAGATAGAATTAAGAAGTTAGTTCATAGCATACTCATTGTAAAAGCGGATCACGCTCATCATCATCATATCATATATATATATATGATATATATATAGTCGCTTTTTCCCTATGTATGCTTAAATCTTTAAAACTACGCAACGTATTTTGATGCGGTTTTTTTTAATAGATAAAGTAATTGAAGAGGAAGGTTTATATTTTTAATAACATCCATTAAATAGTGGAGAAATACTATATGCCTATCTTTAAAATTAATGTAGTTGGCATAGTGTCATGCCAACAACGCTACATGGAAAAAGCGTTTAGTGTCACTACAATATTCCAGCTTCTCATTATTTACACAGCAAAGTTTCTTCAAATGTGATTTAAGATTTTTTTATTTAAGTCTCATTATTACTATCATTTAAGCCATACTATATGGCAAAGGAAACATTTGTTTAGTGTCTGTTTTTAACAACACATCAATTATGCCAAGTCGTTTAAATATAGGTCTTAGCACGCCAAATGTCGTTTACTTCGGAATAATGAAACTAAAGAAAAAAGGGATCAAGACTGTCCTATACAAGATCATTGAGTTCTTTGCGTAGAAATAGACACTTCTCTGTCGCACGTGAAATTCGTCTTCTTTATGCTAGAAATAGATGCAGATCTCAGAGAGCCCAAGAATTGTACGAACGCAGGTCGATGAGGACTTCTAATTTGTGGTCAAATAAGTTATATTCTGCCATGAATTACGATCCTTCTCTTGAATACAAGAATGATCTTGTCGTTTTAATAGGTACAATGTCGGGTGTGTGCGAATATTGCTCTGCTTTGAAATGGAAGGACTGATACTGAGAGCGTACCGCCAGGAACACCGGACTTTAACATCGTAATCCATGCAAATAAAGTGAAGAGAACACATCGGCCGTTATAATGCCCCATCTACGAGTGAAGTTGCAGTTGTGATAGCTGGTCAACAATTTGTTAAACGAGGTATTGCATTGCACAATCGTGACGACAACTTGCATAGAATATTTGAGTTGTTACAGTATCCTTTGTTGCTATGTCGGGGAGAAGACAAATAACAAATCACAAGTTCAAATATTCTACCTGAGCATTGAGTGTTTTTCCCATGGACAGTTATATGTAGCTCTTTCGCGCGTCACTTCAAGACTTCCTATTGAGTAATGAGAAGAAAGCTGTAAATCAATAAAATTTCTTGCTATCAACACCAAAGCGATATCTTTTAAATTGCATCCGTGCAAAGCAGAGTGGGTTGCTAGTAACAATTATAACAGAGACACATAGTGTCTAAATAAATAATATTATATTTTTAAGACGATTGTTTAATTTCGTATGTATATTTTAATTGATGCTATTTGAAGTTTGTCGGGACATATAAGATCAAGAGGGTGATGCTTGATATTTGAGCGCACTAGTGCGGTACTACTACTGATGTAAACGCTTCGAACTCTAGGACTTTATGGACTGTTCCACTACCTTTCCAAATCCTATATGGTTCTGTGTTATCCAAACTGCTGGTAGAACATTGATGCTGATTTAGTCTTTTACAAAATACATAGCGCCAAGTACCATTTTTGTTTTTTTGTTTGTTTTTTGCTTACTAAGGTGTGGTTTTTCTTCCCTTTAATATCTGGTGTAGGAATAAAGCAGATTTGACTATTTGGTTTTGCATTCCAATACTGTGAAATGAAATAATTATTACCTTTGCTTCTCACACTTTACCGGAAAAATTAAGGATTGGTTACGAAATGGTACACGTACGACCGTATATCCCTCTTCCACTAAGATGTAAGAACTGCCTACGTTTTGGACACCCCACTTCTATCTGTAAAATCAATAAAACATGTCCCAATTGCTCAGAGTAATACCACACAAGTGAGAACGAAATTTGCTCTAAGGTAAAGTCATGCATTAACTGCAAACATAATCCGGAAGTTGAAAATAATCACACTCCAGTCGACAAGAAGTGCCCAGTATTTATTAAACAACAGGAGTTAACAGCTATTAAAATCAAAGAAAACGTAGACCACAAATCCGCACTCAACATTTACAACATCCGCAACCTACAACGCAATGCACAATTCTCCACAGTAGTAGCCAACAACAATAACAACAATACTCAAAACGCAACTGTCTCCTCTAATAACATCTCCATATCAACGACGGCAACCTCCTCGAAACCTTCAACATCAGCTGTACACCGTGATTCACCATCCATTCATCTAGACCCAAGGACTCCAACAGCATACATCGACCTAATGGACGTAGATGGGGAATCCTCCCCCATTGAAGGTGACAAAAGATTTAAATCCAAGCTTACATCTAATCTCAAACTTAAAGTAACTCAACAACCTATTAACAAAAATAATATAAATAATAAGAACAAGCAAAAAGAAAAAAGACCAAAATTGGATCCATCCCTTAGCGACAGTTAAGACCTAATCTAGTTGTTCTTTCTTACCCATTGAATGCCTGTGGGGTCGGCGGTCCTCGGGAAGACACACAAGCTTTTTTGGCTTCTTTTGCGGCTCCTCGGGGGCCGTCGTCCTCACAGGCATCTTCCTTAACACCTGGAGCTCCTTTCCGTTGATCTTATGACTAACAGAAGGGGTTCCACATCTCACTTTTATCACAACTGGCTATCCGCCAAGGTTTTCTAAAATAATTTCTAATATAAGAATTTTAACTACTTGTTTAAATATTTTACAGTGGAATATTAATGGTTGTCTAAACAATTACTGCCAGTTGCAGATAATAATTAAACACCATAACCCCAAAATAATCTCTTTACAAGAAAACCATCTACATTCCCTCAAAAATGTACCTATCCCAATAAACTATATCATGCACCATCAAAACTCCTCTAACAATTCGTATAGCGGTGTCGCCCTGTTAATTCACAATTCAATACACCACAATACAATACCACTTAATAATGACTTTGATGCATCTGCTGTCTTGGTGCACTCAAAAATCAAACTCGCCGTTCTATCTGCATACATACCCCCAAACAAATCATTTAACTATAATAACCTTCATAATATGTTTTTTGCAACCTAAACCACCCTTCAGTTATTACAGGAGACTTCAACAGCTGGCATAACAGCTCGGGTTCCCCACAAGAAAATAAAAGAGGCAAAACCTTAGCAAGTTACATTCATTCTGATCTTCTCAACTGACACCTTACACTAAATGGGAAATATCTGACAACCTTTGCGGAAGCGATCACTTTCCAATTTTTCTCTCTCTCTTCCCACCTCTACACCAAATCACATTGCCAAACCTACATTTAACTTAAAATCAGTCGACTGGACCCTTTTTCAAGAATTATTGAAACAATCAAACTCCACTTCCCAACCAATCAATAATATCAACAGAGAAGCGGCACTAATTAAGAAAACTCTAATCCGTAGCGCACATTTTTCCATATCCCAAAACACCACGTACGCAATGACCCTCACAGTTCCCTGGTGGAACAAAGAGCTATCATCTCTGATAAAAATTAAAAACAATTACTGGTCATTACTGAAAAGACACATGAATACTGTTAATATGATACAATTTAAAAAAGCTAACGCTAAATACAGTAGGGCAATTAAAATTGCCAAAAGACAATCTATTACTGACTTCACTTCAGATATATCTCCTAACTCCAACTCATCCAAAATATGGTCCAACATCAAAAGATTTTGTGGTCTTTACCCCACAAAAAATATCCACAGTATCCTCGACCCCGATACCAATACACTCACAACAGACCCAAATATCATAGTCAACTGCTTTGCGGACCAGTGGTCCAAAGAAGCTGATGATTCCAACTTCTCTCCTCTATTTCGGCTCAACAAGCACAATGCTATTACACTTTCTTCTAACAACACTCCGACCAAAACAGCTAACGAAATAGAAAAAGATATTTCCTTTGTGGAATTCCTATCATCACTAAACTCACTTAAAGGGACCACACCAGGTCCTGACCGCATCTCATACTCCATGATCCAAAACTCACCCCATGTCTTTAAAATCCGTATCCTCAAACACTTCAATAACATCCTCAATAACTATATCCCCCAATCCTATAAAACTAGCCTAGTCATACCTATACTCAAACCTAATAAGATCAAAACTGAAATCAAATCATACAGACCAATATCATTAACCCCTTGCCTTGCTAAGGTCTTGGACAAAATAATTTCCAAAAGGTTGTGGTGGTTCGTTTCAACAAACAAACTCATTCACAACAACCAGTATGGTTTTAAGAGAGGCAAATCTGTTCTAGATAATCTACTTTATATAGATCTCCTAGCAACACGAGCTATCTCATCCAAGCGTCACTTGTCCATAATTTCTCTTGACTTCTCCAAGGCCTTCGACAAGATTGGCATACACCACCACACACCATTGTAAACCAACTACAAGAATGGAAATTAGGGCCCAAAATAATCGCCTATGTTAAAAATTTTATGTTAAACAGGAAAATTATTGTAAAAACAGGTAAAACTCTATCCAATAGCTTTCCCCTTAATAATGGCATACCACAAGGTTCACCTATTTCTGTAATCCTCTTCCTCATATCCTACAACGCCCATACAAAATCTTTAGCACTCCACAAGGAAATAAAATTTTGCGCATATGCAGATGATTTCCACCTCCACCTCGATCTTAAAAGGCAATAAAGTCCGCAGACAGACCTATCTCAACTATTTCAAAGTATCCAAGACTGGTGCAACTACTCAGGTGCCGTTCTTTCTACAGATAAAACAAATCATCTTCATATCTGCCGCAAATTTAACTGCTACCACAATACACGCATCGACAACCTTATCATCCCGTCTGTAAACTCTTTGAAAATTTTAGGCCTTACTCTTAACAGCAAATATAGATGGAACACTCACATCGCTAACTTAGCAGTTGAACTAACAAAACCACTTAATATTATCAAGCATCTCTCCCAGCCAGAAATATAACTGTAACATCTCAACTCTAATTCAAGTAGTGAAAGCTATCCTTATTTCAAAAATAGACTACTGTCTCCCAATTTTTGGACACTCCCCTAAATCGTATCTTAACAAACTTAAATCTATTCAAAACGCAGCAATTAGAACCGCTCTAGGTGCTTTTCGGACCACACCCATTTTCAACATGATCTTAGAATCTAATATTCACTCAATAGAAAATAGATGTAACTTCCTGACAGGCAAACTTTCTAAAATACTAATCCTATCCTCCAACACAGCTCTATACAACCTTATTAAAACTACAAAAATAAAACCAAAATACCTAAGCACAGTGGATAGAGCGATAAATATCTGCAAACAACTTGATATTCCCTTCTCTCCCATCAAAACCATCAACAGCAAAAAATACAACTTGCAAAACATTTATGACTCGATAGATTTATCTCTTACTGCTTTTAATAAAAACAACACTCCTTCACTAGTCTTCCAACAACACTCCTTTCCCTCAAAAACGAACATTCTAAATACAACTTTATATACACTGACGGCTCGAAATCATCCGAAATTATAGGCTTTGGCATCTCTACCGAAATAAACCCAATGACATCAGGTCTCCTACCCCACTATTCAACAGTATTTGCAGCTGAAATCATTGCAATCCATGAAGCTATGAACATTTGTATACGTAAGCCAGGTAGGCATGCTATTTGTTCTGACTCACTTTCTGCTTTATCCGCTATAGCCAATTTTAATAACCACAACTACTACGCATCAACAATAAGATCCCTACTTAATACAAAATTCCCCAAAATAAAACTCATCTGGGTTCCCAGCCACACCAACATCATAGGCAATGAAAAGGCAGATTTAACAGCAAAGCTCGCTACTAAGTTACCACTTATATACACACCCAACTACAACATAAGCGACATTGTTAATTCTCTCAAAAAACACATAAATCTTGAACACATCGCCATGCTACAACACAGCTCCAGCTGTATAAGCTAATACACTCTCCAAATACCACTTCCACCACACTTTATAATTCCCCAACTTTTAAACTTTTATCTAGACTTGATCAGATAAAGTTTACTAGAATCCGACTTGGTCACACAAACCTAACAAACATGCACCTCATCGATAAAAACCTAAATAACATCTGTCCCTTATGTAATAACGCTCCTAATAACATTCACCACATTATCACATCCTGCCCCTCATTGCACCCCCTCAGATCATCCACATTCGCTAATATAGACCCTATCTCAATCATTTCCGATCCGTCCTCTAACATTAATCTTATTCTTAACTTCTTTAAAAAAGCAAATCTGTACAGTAAACTTTAAACTTAAACTTAAGCACTTATTTAGTCACTATTATTATTATTATTATTATTATCATCATTGTTATTTACATATACGAGTATATCTTTATTAGCTGAAGGCCGTGGCAGCCATGGCTATTTTTATTAACTCTGTTAACTTCTAGTTTTAACTTTAGGTTAGCATTATATAAATAAATAAAATATTTCTTAATGTTTTGGTTTCCGATTAATTGGGTTCGTACTCGGATTCGGATTTGTACTGGGATTTGTACTCGGATACTGGGATTCGGATTTGTACTCCGATTCATACTCGGGTTCTGATTCGTACTTTGGATTCGAATACCACGAATAATTTGAAGATCTGGATTTTCGAATCCGAATCTTAGAATTCGTGCATCACTAAAGGCTATTGACTGCTACTGGCGACGAATTTTAATAATACGTTGAAAACGAGCTGCTTCAGCCACTCCTTGAGCAAAGATTTAATCCAATTGTGATCTACTACTTGGTGTATCGCTTTGTTCATCACCTTCAATATAATGTTATACTCGACGTCTTGGAATCCAAGCATGATCATGTGTGCCAAAGAAGCGTAGAACAAAATCCATTGGTCCATGGCTCTTGCGAACAAGATTCTCTGGTATTTCTGTTGATGGCATTATGATTGCCGGACACCAACGGTTATTATTAAATTTAGCTCAACCAATCTCACCATAGAGAGGAAAACATCCACTCTCACATTCTTTACAGATGTGGTTCTCACCCGGTTTCTTGGGAATATTAGGGCAGTGTGAATGTACCGCAATGGGACAATTCTCACAACAAAGCAATTCTTCACACTAAACACACATGAAACACCAGGTAACATTAAAATGAGATTCGCTTTTTGTTTTGTTCTAATGACGTGGGCAAATTTTGTGAGAGGCTGTTAGAATCTTTGAACCAGAACCATGTGATATGTAGCCGAACATTTCACACATTTTGTTAGTTTTGCATTGCTCATTTGTTGAAATTTTTTGTGATCATCCGAAACACAAGTGTGACTAACATAAGATAGATAATGGTCTACGGATTTGTTTATTTGTGGCCAATATAGACCGCAGATTGGGTGAATGCCAATGTCATATGGCAATTGAGCAATTTTGTCTCATTTGACAGTTTAGTTGGTGAAGATTTACGTGGGGAATCCGGTGGTATTGATTGCTTGACATTTGCTTGATGGCGTATGTCAGGTGCTTTGGTTTGGTATTCATTGCACAATATAGGTTCTGCATCCACTAGTGATGTACCCTCTGCAGTTACATGTACATTTGGTACTATAAAGTTTATGGTTTTTTATACTCTTCACGGAAGTGAATAGTAATATAAGTTTGTCATGAAGTTTGTAACAGGCAGAAGGTTTTTTTGCTTTTTTCCGCGTCCAGGTGAAGGAGGAGGATTATTTTTGTAATTTTCATTGATTTTCTTTATTAACATTTCGCTGGGATCCTTGACGATCGGGTAGAGCTTTAATCACCATTGAATTTGGGATTTTGGAGGTAAGTGACTACGTCAAATATTTATATTACGCAAACGACTCAATAGACGTTTTAAGGAGCTCGAAATATTTTCAGTTAGGCCCAATTCACTATCTTCTCCATTTCTGGGATTTGGATTCATTTTCGAGACTTGAGCTTTCTTCTGACGCATATTGAGTATTAAGAGAGACCATACATTAGTATTATTATTAGTGCCTCTGACAACGGCAACGATCCATTTGATCATTCGTTTCTTCACCACGAATAACAAATTGTTTTATATTGTATTGTATATATTATATTATTATATTTAGTGAACAAAATAACGCTAAGAACTCTTTATTGCTATGCAGACTTGATTCTGGTTTATTTATAAATGGAGACAGCTCATTCAAATTAATTTCTTCATCTTTCCCGTTTGATTGATGCGATTCATTATCCATCTGTGTAACGTTGACAACGCTACTGATAATCGACGTCCTTAACTGGTGAAAATGCTGGACTAAAAGATGACTCGGAGCGTTCATGTTTTGAATCTATGTATGATGTTTGTTTTAACCTCTTTCTGGATAGGGTAATTCAGCCACAATATCAACTTCTTTGATAGGTTGATGCCATACTTGCAATCTTGTTTTCTTTGGTACCATATCTTGGATTTGTGGAGTTTTAATGCCAAATTTATCTCGAATCTGATCACTAAGATTTTTAAAGGAGTCCAATCCAAATATTCTGTCAAATGCTCCTGTCTGATCCAATTCCTACAACCGTTATCGGCAAAGAATCGCACATGAACTTGGATTTGTGGAAGTTGGTGGATTGGTTGTACTTTTCTTAGCACATTTGGTGCATTGCCATCTATTTGATTTTGGGGTCGGGGCAGACGACGCAAGGCCAATAACAGTATGAATATACAATAATTTTCCCAAAATAGATAACCAGTTTGATAAGTTGGCCAAATTATTTCTGTGTTGGTTAACGATGAACCTTTAGCACTATTCGCATTTACTGAGAGAGAAATCAGTAAAATTTCAGATTTTATTGGTGGAGTTATGGATGGTGTTGAAGCAATAGCAAGATTATCTTCAGTATTTTTTCTGTAGGATGATGTTTATACAAATTATTTAATTATGAAAATGGTTGTTGGTTGGTGACAAATTATTTAATTATGGAAATGGTTCTTGGTTGGTACTTGCTTAGTGTATTCATGACCACTCGCGCCCACCATTCAAACTCGACTGCTCTTGTCGATCTCTCGTTACCTACTGTCCCCGTTTGCTCCGCTGCTACTCGCTACTCTTGAGGATCCTCGAGTTGCGTTGCCAACTACCCACCTACTATGCGGTTGTCACCTGACTCGATACACTCACAATCCTACAATCGGCCCTCCTCATACTTCGTTCGTCCCGAACGAATCCCATTTTTTCATAAACTCTGCCGCAGTTGGAGTCATGTTAGGTCCTTCCTGTGTCTCTACCTTTTGTACCTCGTAACGACCATGTCTCATAACCTTTGCTACTCTGTATGGTCCAAAAAATGTTGGTCTTAATTTCATTCTTGCAGTATATTGCGTTCTTCTGATGGCTACTAACTCTTCTACTTTATACTTTGTTTTCATCTTTCTATTCCTGTTAAAACTTCTTTTATTTTCCTGTTTTATTTTTTCAATGTTCTCCTGTGCAAATTCCCTCACTTTTTCTCTATCTTCATTTAAAACATCTATTTCCACGTCTTCTAACAACTTCCTTATGTCGTCGTCTTTTGTATTCATGTTCAGTCCAGTGAGTACCTTGAATGGGGTATATTTTGTACTTCGGGGTGCCGTGTTGTTTATAATCCGTTGTGCACGTTCGACATATTGATACCAACTATCTGGTTTACTCTGACATCGTGATGACTATTCTGTGGATGCGTTCTACCTGGCCGTTCCGTCTAGGCATTCCTGTCGTTATGTGCAACAGTTGTATGAGCTCCTCTTCGCAATAGTCTTTAAACTTGGTTGACGTGAACGCTGTACCTCTATCTGTTTCGTTTGGGATTTCCGAGTATCATTGCTTGATTCTTGAGTCTCTCGATGACCTCTTCTGTACCAGTGGATTTCGTTGGGTACAACCACACGAATTTTGAAAATCCATCCACCACTACTTAAATATGATTATATTTCTTCCTGGTCTCCGTTAGCGGTCCCACGTGATCTAGATGATATGTCCCCAGTGGCTGCTGTGCTTCGGCGTCAATAAACCTTCTTTTTCCCTTTTTTTAGCCTCTGTGATCAAACAATCCATGCAGCTTTGAACCACTTTTTCTACCTTCTTTTGTACGTCATGTATTAAATAGCATTTTTCCAGCAGTTCCCTGGTCTTTTTCACTCCAAAGTGTCCTTCATGATGAGTTCTGGTTACAACATATTCTTCCTTTGTCTCCAGAATTACTAGTAGCTCTCTGTTTGCATCTTTGTACAGAATTTCATTTTTTGTAAAATAATCCTCGTATACATCTGTTTTTGTTAATACTTCTTTGATGGCTTTCACCCACTTGTCCTTATCTTGTTCTTCCCTTAAACGATACTTTGCTGAGTTTTCGATAAGGAAACAAGAAGGAAACAAGCTATCAGCCACTGGTCACTTAATTCAATATTCTTGTTTTCTAATGCTTTGTTTTCTTTTCGCAACAAATCTGTCAGAGGTTTCGCTTCTAAAGTTTAGTTCTAATAATAATAAAATGTCGTAAGTATGATGTTAACTCTAAGAAACTTTGTAACGCTTTCTTGTTTCTTGGTACTGGAAAATTAATAACTGCTTCGATTTTGTCTTGTGTTGGTAAAGTACTTCGAGATCATAACCCAGGAATTTAACTTTTTTCTTCAAAAATGGACCTTTCTCCCATTTGATGTGTAACCCTGCCTTGGCTGCCACTTCTAAAAACTCTTTAAAATTTTCAATTCCTTGTTTCTCGTCTTTGGTGGGAATGATTATGTCATCCATGTAGACAATAATCTTCCTTGTATCCACAAGCTCTCTTAACGCAACGTTGATATAACGACAGAAAACCGCAGGAGAGTTCGATGTACCAAATGGGACGTGTGTGAACTCATATTGTCAGTTGTGTGTAACGAATAACGTATACTTCCTTGATTGCTCTTCGACTGGAACGTGGAAAAATCCATGTGCCAAATCCAACGTCGTGAACACCTTTGATCCTTGTAAATCCTCCAACACATCATCAATAAGTGCTATGGGGAAATTGTCCTTCTTAATTTTGAGGTTAATTCTTCTGTAGTCACAACATAACCTTTTTGAACCGTCTTTTTTCGCGACCAAAACCACTGGGGAGGCATATTTCGATGAACTTGGGACTATGATCTTTTCGTCGAGCCATTGCTGCACTTGCTTTTCGATGACCAAATTATTTGCATAAGATGATTTCCTAGGGTGTTGGAAAACTGGGTAGTGATCTTCTGCAGTTATTTTCATTTTGAGAGGAGCCTCAATTTGTATTTACGGAACGTAAGCACTTCTCAAGTTCTCTACTGTAGTGAGATCCACTACACCCAATACGTCATTGCCTATGATAGCCTTGCATTCTAAATCTTCACTTTTGACTACATTGAAAATGACTTTGAAATTTACGTCGTCCACTGTTACGTCTGCCTTAAAATGCCCGATGGTGGTTAATTTTCATGTGCCTATACCCATCATTCTTTTCGAACTTTCAATCAACTGTACATCTTTCAATTGTTTAACAATATCCTCGCGAATGAGGCCCACGTCGCATCCCGAATCAACCAAGGCTAAGACTTGAACCTTATTTATCAACAACAGCTTGATTAGACTTTTTGTTTCATATACGATTTTCAAAATCGACACCTTCTATTTTGTGGGCACCTTAATTTGGTCACAATTTTCGCGATATGCCCTGACTTATGACAATTGTAGCAAGTGTATTCTGCATTGCACTGCTTTGCCATGTGTTCCTCCTTATTGCATCGGAAACATTTCTTTTTGGTTAGATTTAATTCTTTTCTTTCTTTTGGTTCTGTATTCCCTTCTTTGACTTTCTCGTAGAATTTGATCTCTTCTTTTAAAACATTCAAAGTTTTACATCTATACAGGTTTGCTCTACTATCTGGCACACCAACTATGAAATATGATATTAGGCTCTCGTCATCCAGGTTTATTTGCTTTCCTATTTCAATCAAAGAGTACAGATATTCCATCAAGGTTTCTTTTGGTAACCTCTGTTTTTTTCTCAAAAGAGTGTGAACGTCCGCTACGCATAATTTGTTTCCAAATTCTTCTTTCAACATTTCCTTCAATTTGTCCCAGCTATATACGCCCTTCAGTCCTCTGACGAACAATTTTGCCGCACCTTCCAACAGTTGTTAGGCGTAGATGTATTTTTGTAACTCATCCCAATGTACTGTGATAGCGATATCTACAAATTCGTTGAGCCATTGACTAATGTCAAATTGACCCGACCCAGAGATTGACGACACACTATCCCACACATCGCGTAAAGTAAACTGAGACTTCATTACCCTCGCCTGGACATCCTGATACTCACTGGACTGCACTGAAACATTGTCTGCTTCTACCTGTTCTTCTTCAGGTTCTTCTAAATTATGGTATTCTAACAATCTGTCATGCACCACACTTTTTCTACCCAACGTACTGAGATTTAACTCCCTTAGCTACTCCCTCCGTTCAGTGACTTTAAAATCTAAAATATTCTTTGCGTCTATCGTAACAAGTCTCGTCAGTTATTACCTAAGATAAACTTAAATAACTTAAAATCTAACTTAAACGATGAAGATCACTGTTGTAATTGATGTTGTAGCCTGCAGATTTCCACGCAAACTTGCTCTGGCCTCTAGGGAGGTACCTCCCATACAAACCACCCATTTGAATTCCATAAGAAAAACATTTTTGTTTTTTGTCCTATCGTACTGAAACTTGCACACAATCAATTTTCAAGACAGGCGCAGGATATTTGTCGGGACCAGCTGAATCGGGCCACTGGGTACCTCCACACAAACTACCCATTTGAATTCATGTTCTTATTAGAAAAACATTTTTGTTTTTTTTTTGTCATATCGTAAACTTGGACACTATAGTTTCCAAGATAGGCGCATGCATTGTAGAACCAGCCAAATCGGACCACTAGGAGGTACCTATACAAATCCCATTGAAATTCTAGAAAAGCTTTTTTGTTATGTAAACAGCACAAATAACAAACAATTAAAATCCAGTAAAAAGTAGTAAGTAGAGAATTTGCATAAGTCTCATTATTCTCACTGTTATTTGCTGTAAAAGTATTGTATTTATTTTAAATGAATTGATAATTTGAATTAATTTGATAAAACATTTCCTATTGGTTGGTGGATTGCGTTTACAAAATATTTCACAGCAAGAGGCCATTGATACAAAACTACAACTACACAATGACGATAGTAACGGCAGTGACTTGAATAAAAAATTTAACTCTATCGAAATGAAAACATTAAAAAACGACAACATGCTCGTATTAAATATTTTTCGGTAAAAATATCGTTGCGAATAAGGCTTAAATACTACAATGAAACATTCACTACGTGAAGAGTATTTCAATTTCGGCCTAGTCGAAGATAACGTTCTTTCTATTTCTTTATTTATTTATTTATTTAACTGAATACTGTCAACTTAAATTTTTTTTTTTGTAATATTAAGCATATGTAGCTCGCAAGAAATGGTCGAAGCGATAGTCGTTCATTATACTGCTGTGGAAATTTATGATATCTCTCACGAAGGAGACTTTATGGTCTCTGTCTAACTGGGATTTATGGACATACCAAGGCGCACCTGTTATCAAACGCTATGTTAAGTTAATTGAAATTTAGATTAGGTTTATATTTTAGTTATATGGAATATTAAAACTATGTACCTTCAAGTACTTAATGGAATACCAAGTGTATTTAACAAAATAATGAGAATTTTCATTATTATTCATAAATTATTGTCCGGCAGATCCAAAAGACTTGCAAATTAAGCAGTTCCATTACCCAACAAACGCTTGACCAGGGCGTAATTCAGAAGTTAACCAGCTGCGCAAAAACACCAAGGTTCGATGGGAGCATAAGGTGAAACTGCAGAACAAAATAACACAATGTTATAATTGTCAGTAATCCGGTCACGGTTCAAATAACTGCTCAGTTAAAACATCTTACGCCCACTGTGTTGGATCACATCAAACGGTATTATGTACGGATACCAGCAGCAAAAAATGTGCCAACTGTAAGGGAAATCATTCTTCTACCGAATTGACTTGTCCATGCCGCCTTTCCTATATAAATTTGCTTTCACAGCGTTCGTCGGCACGAACTAGAAGAGTCAACCTGGATGTATACAATAACACAACAAAATGTACCATTTCAAATGTTCTCTTAGAAAGTAAGATCAGACTACTGTCTTCGTCAGATCAGACTAGCAGAGTACATCAAACCAACTATGGGAGCTATAGTAATGCACTCACAAATACTGCCACTTTGCATAACCTTAATGCAAAGGAACCTGAACTCGTTTCAACTGAAGAGATAACCTCTTTATAAGTCCAAAGCCATTACAATAGATTTCTGCCTCACTAAAATTCCTAATCAGATTACTAATCCAATAGTTTTAAATGACCACTCGTCTGACCACTTACCAGTGGTCATCAAATACTCGAGTAACTTTGTGCTTACTGATAAAGCCCATCCAATATTTAGCAAAGCATACTGTGGACTATTTAGAAGGATTATCAACGGTATACTTATAGCAGAAGATTCAGTTGTCCATAATTCACCAGCTTCGACTTCTGACATCGACTATTAAGTTAGCTCCTATACAAAAGTAGACAACTATGCCTTTCTTAAGGCAGTTACCCACAAAACTATGCCATGTACAAAGCTAAAGCTTCCAAAGCACATATCTGAATTGTTTGAAATAAGAAACATTCTTCAAAGCCAATGGACCAGGTCACGGGCACCACTTTTAAAAGCAAGATGTAACTATTTAAATCATATCCTACGTATAGAATTATTTATTAAGCCAACAACAAAAACAAAATCAATAAAACCATTTGTCCCTTATACCCACTAATAAATAGGAAGTCAAAGTTATCAACTCCCAATAAACTGATAATCTTTAAAACCATCTTTAGTCCAATTTTAATGTATGGGTGTTCTATTTGGGGTAGTTGTGCATCAACACATATAAAGAAACTTCAAGAATGCCAGAATAAACTTTTGAGACTATTATTAAACTTACCCTATTACACAAATACAAACTACCTTCATATAAGGGCAGGCGTACGAACTGTCCATCAATACTTAAATTCATAAAATCTCTTGTTCTAGTTATTTAGTTCTAAGTTAGCATTTAAGTCAATATTAAGGTTTTCTTCTCCCTCGTTTTTCCTTACTGAATTAAACAATATTGTTAAAACACGCATCATACATATATTAAGTCAATAACGACATATTATATACATATATCAGTTCAAAGCATCTGCTAAACTCTGTATATATATACAATATAGTCATGTATCATCAGCTTTAGTGAAAAAACTTATATATAAGCAAAAGGGAATATAGCACACAAATAAAAAATAAATATATTTCGATTTCATTAAACTTAAATTTTTTCTTAATTTGTAATGCAATTCTTCTATGGTTTTTGCTTCTACATTAATCGCTTCATATCTCAATTCAAAATACGACTTTTTTATGCCAAATTCTTCTTTTAGCTTAACTACTACTCAGTAAAAGTTGGTTCCACTAGTGTTACACATAACTTTAACGCCTTTCCTTGAAGTCGATTTGCCAATACCCTTTGTCTCTCTAATAAAGGTAGCCAATTTGTACTCGTCCGTTCCATTAAAGGCAGGCAGTCTTCGAGCCTCTTGTAAACTTTCAGCCAAAGAAAAACTCATGATTTGGTTGTCTTGTATTTTTTTCTTTGTGTATTTTATAAGTAATATTGTATTATTGTTCAACGTAGCAATGCTTTTATTTACTTCGCAAAAGGTAAATAAGCGAGTATACTTTGTACGGTTCTACTCTATTAGTCACTTCTTTTAACTACATATATTCTTCATTGATTTATGAATTTAATAAAATTGTTTATATGAATCACTTTACTTAAGTTCTTTTTTTTTTTAAATATTTTTTCTTTTCTTCTCTTTTTTGTATATACATAGTTCCTTTATGTAGTATATGATCCTTCACTTCATATCCCATCCTCGTTATATGAAACTCAATGTTTATATATTTAAATTATTATTATGTCACTAGCTGTCCCGGCGTGCGTTGCTATGCCCCAGCTCAAAAACAAAAAATTATACAATATATACTCGTATGGTACATATGTGAGCCATAACGGCGAGTAAAACAGTTCGTTATTGAATATTTCCGTGAAAACAACATTTCGAGTTTCATTTCTAAGCCCAAAATTAAGAAAAGTTTGATTTTGTGATGTGCTGATTCGTGACAGGGCAACGTATAGCTGGCCATGAGCAAACACTTCGTTACAGAGATCCACACCAATGGCATGAAATGTTTGCCTTTGTGATTTATTAATAGTAACTGGAAACTGAACTCGGTTAAAATCATTGGTATCCTGGAGGTCATCGTAGTTTCGCTTGCTGCTGGAACTGTTAAAAAAGTCGCCTCTATAATATTAAGGAAGAAAAGCTTAATTTGTAGTCTTGTACCATTGCATAAATTGGGCGGCTTAAGGTAACGTAGAAGTTAATAGGTGTACTAATTTTAGGATATAATTTATGAGGTGGTAGACCCGGAGAGTTAAGAGAATTAAGTAATTCTGTTGGGTAGTGAACAACGTTGTCTCGTTCTGTCACTGCATTCAAAGATTAGTATATTTTAGATTCTGCTAAGACTTTATGTGGAACTGCATCGTTAATCTCGTCTGCGGCTGTATTTATTGAAGTGACGATAGTTCGCTCGCAAAGCCAACTGGAGTTTTTATGCTGCAAATTTTCAATATCTGGATAGACCTTACCAATAAGTTCCTCAATTTTTCTAACGCAGATTCCTACAATATCAGACATGGTAATGCAGCCATCGTTTCTTATGGAGGTGGAACCATCGCCTTTTTTTTAATAGATACTCTGTAAACTCATACGAATGATGGCGTCCAGACTTTTTTAAGCACACATTAAGAATATCGGCGCGTGGGACACAACAGAGACAAAGCTATCATTAGTCAGCACTAAACCCAACAACCTGTGAAGGTGATTTACTACAAAATTCATTTGGAAAAGAGGATGATCAAGCAGACTATCGACGAATTCATGGTGAACCGACGGAGCAAGGTAGTTAGAAGTCCAGAAAAAGGACCAGGAAATATTATTAGGTAAATTAAAATCACCAACAAATCACGATTTCGAGTAAGTTTGGCAACGTACTCAATAGCTGCGAAATGATGCATGTAAGTTTCCAAAACACAAACCAGGAGGAATATAAGAGCACTTAACAAAAATTGTGACAAAAGGAAAGACTAATTTGACACTAATAAATTCAATATCAGCTGTCAAAACAACTAGATGAGATTGGGAGCGTACATTTGATTTTATTGCAATAAGAATACCACCACCTCGACGCATCCGGCGATCATATCTATAAATTAAACCATGCCTCAGAAAAATCAATAATATCAGCCTCAAAAGCAAAACTATACCTATACAATTTGTTAAGTTTGGACAATAGTCCTCTAACATTTTGATAAAGAATAGAAATCACCTCCAGACTGAAAATATGTTTTTTGAAGCCGAGCTAGGAACAGAAACCGAGCTAGACTGAACCGACAACATAACAGGACTAAATCTGAATCTTTTCTTATGTGTGAATTCATGAACAACCATATTCTTTGGCCAGAATTTCTGATTGCACATTTCATGAAATGCTTCAGGGGGCAAACTTATTTTAAGCGAAGTTATCTCTAGGTTGTGAAAAAATAAATTTATGAACTCTAAACTTCACATTAGATCTAGATGAAATATATCTATTAATGTCATCGCATAGATAGTACCTGTAGACAACATGGAGAGGGAAACTTGTTTCCAAGGGGCCACTACCGACAAGATAGGAGTTACACTGCCACTTGGTACAGATGCCAATATGTGCTCAGGTACCGACAAAGAAAGGGATGTATGACCATTAATGTCACACTGCCATTGTTGTCCACTATAGTGTTCAACGAGAAATGTGAAGCAGGTCTAGACCGCTTGGAAGTAGATGCTATATCAGCATTATCCTTCACGGTATTGGATGATGATGGAAAAGTAGGTATATTTTTAATGAATTCCTCCTCTATTATATTTCATATTATTTTCTATTAGTTTTATTTACTTGATCAAAGGCAACAAATTTGATGAATGGAATAGCAAATTAGGACATGATCAAAAGGAAATGTGTCAAATTGTTGGAAAGGAACAGTTATGTGCACATATGTTCGATAACAAGAAACAGTTATGCGTGTTAATCATCATTTTTAGTTTTATCAAGAATACTAATTTCATTATATATACAATATATATATATATATATTATTTATGCATGTACATAGTCTTTGTTATTTATTATATAACTTTTGTGTAGCCTAAGCGTAACTATAAGCAAACAGTGGAAATAAATATATAAATAAATTATATTTCTGCTCTTTAATTTGTCTTGAAGTTTATAACACAGTTTTCACCTCTTTCTGTGTAAATCGATGCAAAAGCAAACATAGGAAAAAATGCTCTTCTGACTATAAACATTTACTACCGTAGCTGTGCCGCGAGTTTTGCTACCTGTGCTATGTAGCCCTGCTCCGTGAATTGCTACCTGTGCTCCGTAACTCTATTCCGAGCGTTGCTACCTGTGCTACGTAGTTCTGCTTTATTGCATTGCTACCTGTGCTCTATAGCACTGTCACCGCCCTTCGTAGCTGCAGCAGCACACACACAAAATTTCATTTGCTCTTCTCATCGCTTTCAGTTGTTTATTTTTTAATATTGCTCTGGCTGCATAGAGCATGTAGTGCGAGGTGTTCATTTGCTCCTTCTTTTATGCTTCAACCGAACACAGCACGAAGCAGAGCGAGATCAAGGATTCTTCGTTTTGTGCTCCTAGCTCTTGCTTACACTCTCACTTGATGAGATAGAGCATTTTTTTTTCCTAACGATTGCTGCTATGGAGTCAGAAAATAACTTAGATGTACAGATATTGAACTAGAAAAATGTGCAATTCCACTGAGCTATATTGCAACTTCATTCGTATATTAAAGAATTCCATTTTTTTATTTATCTTCAACAACATTATTTATTTTTCAATGAATGCCTTTATAGAAAACGCATTCTATTTTATCAATTTAATGTTGAAAGATTTGTAATGGATAACCCTACTGGAAATAAAAGAAGGGCACAAATGAGTGTCCGATCCTTACGAGTTTTGCATGGCAAGTGAAGTTACAAAACAAGAAAAAGAAGAATTTTATATGTGTATAGTTTGTGACAATTTTTATCAAAAAATTTTAAAGAAAAAATTTTGCACAGTATGGAATTTGATTTCTCCATTTTAAAAACATTTGTAAATGTTTTCTTAAAATTTTAATAAATCATTTAGCAGGAATGAAAAAGGGAGTTGGGACAACTATTTGCACTCTTCAAATTGTTCTAAATCATGTATTTTCCACATGTTTTACGTTTGAAATTTGTGCAACGATTGCCCAACGATCCATGTATGAATAATCAAAAGAAAAGCAGCTGTTGATCAGTAAGCGAATCAAAATATATATACTTGCAACGTCATACCAAGTAAAATACTAATACTGATGTACTTGTGACGTCAAAATTTAGATTGAGAAATTTTAAACAACTCAACGGGCCAAATTTTCGCTTCCTTGTATCGTTGTTAATGGTAGTTAATGTGTTACTTAAAATATGTCTGGTGGTACATCACAACACTAATTTCACATTTTCAGTACATTTTCACGTTATGTTCAACACTAAATGTTCCTCTACCATACTTCAACCAATAAACATTGAGAAAATATAAGTGAATTAAACAATACGATTTAAGAATGCCATCGCTTCCGTTTGAGCAATCTTCGGAATCCGAAATGGAGGTAGATGCAGATGATTGGAATATTTTTCATTTATTTCACTTTAAATTGATAATTTACATGTTTGCAACAGTATAACATAACTAGAATAATTAACAGATCAGGCTACATTTCCTATGCTACTTAAATAAATATATATATATATATATATACAGGATATAAGGAGTATGATATTGAACATTAAGTTTCTAATGAAAAAATCAAGGGATTAAAAATTTACAAAAACCCATGAATATATTATTAATTTAAAACTTATGTCTAAGACTTAATACTAAAGTCTAAGTTATTGTATATGTGCTATATTATTAATATGCGGAAAGTTTGATTGAGTACACTTATTTCTAAAATTTGTATGTAGTCGAGCGCGTCGGTCTGCTATTAATTCGATATTAGCTTTCTGAAGCAAAATCGTTTTTAATATTTTATTTTGGGTGAGTTGTAGATTGTTAGAGTGATATTTAGCAACATCTGCCCAGACTGGGCCCCATAAAACATAACTGATTCAAAAATGGATCCAAAAAGGTACATTTTATTTTCAATGTAAGGCGTGAGTTCCTGTTTATGAACGGGAATAGAGTGTGGATTAAAGTGCTAATTATTTTATTTGCGAGGTTAATGTGTTCTTTGAAGGTTAACTTTTTATCTAACATTACCCCTAAATATTTAACACTATTTTCCCATTTGACATCAACAAGGTTTAAATTTATATGACTGCTAGGGAGGTATATGTCTTTACGCTTTTTGGAAAAAAAAAAAATGCTTGAGTTTTGTCGGAGGTAACTAGGATTTTCCACTTCGAGAAATAGGAGACGAGAGAGTCAAAAGCTGCCTGGAACTTATTGGAAATGTCAGCAGCTAGGGTCCTTAAGCAGCGTATCGCTGTGTCATTAGCAAAGATTGAGGTAGTGCAACAACTCAGAGTTTGGAAGGTATATATGTTGTAAAGAATGGGTGAAAGACAAGCTGCTTTTATATCCAACAGAACCATGCCGGTGGATTTGGATCTTGAGAAGTTCGTTATTATTTATTTTCTAGAACCTAAGTTTATAAGTGCAAATTATAACCTTAGTATTTAATAGGAGCAATAGCGACAGGGAGCCCTTCAGCTCAGGGGAAGTTAAGAAGGAAAGGAGGAAATTAGAAAAGTGCAGGACCAGACTTGCCTTGAGCGGGAATCGAACACGCGACTCTTGGGATGTCAGCCAGCGCACTAACCTCTGGGCCAACTAGCCAGTCTAGTTCGTTTTAACAATGTTTGATTCTGACCAACGAGTGCAACGTTTCACGTCGAAGTCCGAATTGTTGCTGTG
>JBAMAW010001223.1:0-24205 GCA_037043295.1 Amiota minor
TTTTGCACAGTATGGAATTTGATTTCTCCATTTTAAAAACATTTGTAAATGTTTTCTTAAAATTTTAATAAATCATTTAGCAGGAATGAAAAAGGGAGTTGGGACAACTATTTGCACTCTTCAAATTGTTCTAAATCATGTATTTTCCACATGTTTTACGTTTGAAATTTGTGCAACGATTGCCCAACGATCCATGTATGAATAATCAAAAGAAAAGCAGCTGTTGATCAGTAAGCGAATCAAAATATATATACTTGCAACGTCATACCAAGTAAAATACTAATACTGATGTACTTGTGACGTCAAAATTTAGATTGAGAAATTTTAAACAACTCAACGGGCCAAATTTTCGCTTCCTTGTATCGTTGTTAATGGTAGTTAATGTGTTACTTAAAATATGTCTGGTGGTACATCACAACACTAATTTCACATTTTCAGTACATTTTCACGTTATGTTCAACACTAAATGTTCCTCTACCATACTTCAACCAATAAACATTGAGAAAATATAAGTGAATTAAACAATACGATTTAAGAATGCCATCGCTTCCGTTTGAGCAATCTTCGGAATCCGAAATGGAGGTAGATGCAGATGATTGGAATATTTTTCATTTATTTCACTTTAAATTGATAATTTACATGTTTGCAACAGTATAACATAACTAGAATAATTAACAGATCAGGCTACATTTCCTATGCTACTTAAATAAATATATATATATATATATATACAGGATATAAGGAGTATGATATTGAACATTAAGTTTCTAATGAAAAAATCAAGGGATTAAAAATTTACAAAAACCCATGAATATATTATTAATTTAAAACTTATGTCTAAGACTTAATACTAAAGTCTAAGTTATTGTATATGTGCTATATTATTAATATGCGGAAAGTTTGATTGAGTACACTTATTTCTAAAATTTGTATGTAGTCGAGCGCGTCGGTCTGCTATTAATTCGATATTAGCTTTCTGAAGCAAAATCGTTTTTAATATTTTATTTTGGGTGAGTTGTAGATTGTTAGAGTGATATTTAGCAACATCTGCCCAGACTGGGCCCCATAAAACATAACTGATTCAAAAATGGATCCAAAAAGGTACATTTTATTTTCAATGTAAGGCGTGAGTTCCTGTTTATGAACGGGAATAGAGTGTGGATTAAAGTGCTAATTATTTTATTTGCGAGGTTAATGTGTTCTTTGAAGGTTAACTTTTTATCTAACATTACCCCTAAATATTTAACACTATTTTCCCATTTGACATCAACAAGGTTTAAATTTATATGACTGCTAGGGAGGTATATGTCTTTACGCTTTTTGGAAAAAAAAAAAATGCTTGAGTTTTGTCGGAGGTAACTAGGATTTTCCACTTCGAGAAATAGGAGACGAGAGAGTCAAAAGCTGCCTGGAACTTATTGGAAATGTCAGCAGCTAGGGTCCTTAAGCAGCGTATCGCTGTGTCATTAGCAAAGATTGAGGTAGTGCAACAACTCAGAGTTTGGAAGGTATATATGTTGTAAAGAATGGGTGAAAGACAAGCTGCTTTTATATCCAACAGAACCATGCCGGTGGATTTGGATCTTGAGAAGTTCGTTTTATTTATTTATTAGAACTAAGATTATAATTACAAATTATAACCTAGTATTTAATATGAGCAATAGCGACAGAGGCCTTCAGCTCAGGGGAAGTTAAGAAGGAAAGGAGAAAATTAGAAAAGTGCAGGACCAGACTTGCCTTGAGCGGGAATCGAACACGCGACTCTTGGGATGTCAGCCAGCGCACTAACCTCTGGGCCAACTAGCCAGTCTAGTTCGTTTTAACAATGTTTGATTCTGACCAACGAGTGCAACGTTTCACGTCGAAGTCCGAATTGTTGCTGTGGGAGTAAGTCATTGTCATCCAGAAACTGGGAAAGTTTTTTTTTAATGATTTTCCAAAATTTTACTGACCGAGGACAACAAACTTATGGGACGGTATGAAGAAGGCTGCTTAGAGGGTTTGTTAGCTTTTGTAATGGGAATAACTTTGGAGATTTTCCATGGGTTGGGGAAATAGCAAAGACGTAAGCACTCATTGATTAGCTTAGTGGGATATTTTATTCCACGGCGAGGAAGTGCTTTTAGGAAAATATTTTGAATTTCGTCAGACCCAGGGGATTTCTTAGACTTCAGAATTTTTAAGATCGTAGCTAAATCTGAACTTTTTTTTCCAAAAGGGAGAAGAAACTTTGTCCAGCGATGATAAGAGATTGTTCCAAGATTCATTGCGGAATACGGTGATCTTGTCGCAGATGAGTATGGTTAGCCATTTGAAACAAACATGGTCAGTCGTTTTTCTATATCTCAGCCAGATCCGTCGATGACGGTTTCTGAGCTTAATTAGGTTTTGTATGCTGCGAGGGATTGGCTTAGAGGAGGGTAAAATTCTTTTCATTGGGACGCTGGGATGTTTCGCAGTACGAATAGTATGGTTCAAATCAGCTAGCAATTTATCAATGTCATCTGAATTTTGAACAGTCAATTGGTCAATGTTGGGTAATAACAAGTTAACTAATCTTGCAAATTCTGCCCAATTTACAGTCTTTATATCATAACGAAATGAGTTAACAGTAATTGGACTGGTGTGCAGAGTGACTTGGACCAGAAAGTGATCTGAGTTTAAGTCGCAAAAAATATTAGAGTTTGATAAAAGTTGCGAACTATTTGTTAGAAAAATATCAAGGATAGAACTTTAGTTCCTGCTGGACGCTGGGATGTAAGAATGCTCCGCTGGGTAGAATATGGTATTTTTATTTTAGTTTTTCTTAGATCCGTATGTATCCGTATTCCCGGAGAAAGGAATTCTAGCTTGTTTTTACAATTTACAAGAGTGCTGTAAAGTTGCCGACCTTTTGGATTTACTAAACGAGAACCCCAATAAGTGTGCATAGCATTGTAGTCACCGGCCACCAAAAATCTTTTTCCAAGACTATCAAAGTAATTTTTAATTCTTTTTTCTGCTAATATAGAAAATCGTGGAGGACAATATACAGCAGATAACGTCAGATTACCATGACGCATTTGTATCCGAACGGAAGTTGCTTGTAGATAATTAGATGAGTATGGCTCTAGAAGACGTTGGTTTTGCTAGTCAAATGAGTCTCACAGACTAACATCACATCTACATTGTTGTCCTCTAGATACTACATCAACTCTAGTTTGTGCTGTGAAACGCCATTTGCGTTCCAGTGAGCTATTTTTATATGAGCCATTATGGGGAATTTAACTTATCCAAAATTTTCATTTGGATTTTCATCATCTCGTGAAAAGAATTTTGCATCATTAAGATTGATTGATTCAGGTCTGTAATAAATGCACCAACATAGATTCATTATACCTTTATGGTTGCAACACTGGCTCATTACACGCATTTAGAGTTGGGGTAGTTTGTGAGATTGGTTCATTATGTTGAGACATTGGAGCCTTAGGCTTCACAATCTTTTTCGCAGTTTCTTTTTGAACGCCTAAGCGCAGTGCACCTGCATACGACACATTTGAAGTTAAAGGAATATTAGGTGGTGGACACATAACCGTCGTTGATTCTGTACGGATAGCCTCACGGCTAAAACGGGCCGAATTTTTTCGTGACTACAAACGGTTCTTCAACTCCTAATATACAGGACAACCTCTATAATTGGCTGTATGATTGCCCCCACAGCTTCTGCGCTTTTTAAGATCAGGATTATCGCGACTTAGTTTTCAGGTTGCGGTTTCATGCAAGTCTCCACAAGCTACGCATACTGAACGAAGGGTGAAATAAGATTTCGTGTGGCCAAATTGTTGGCAAATTGTGCATTACACAGGATTTACTCGTTTGTGAGGCTCCTCCACAGTTACCCTACGATGAAGTAAATATTGTAAAGGTTGTAAATGAGATGCATTTCATTTTTCTTTAAATGCTGCAACTTTGGGGCCAACTCAATTTTGTACAATGGCTGTGGGATTTTATTTTTATTAAAAATATTGATCACTGCTTTGACCTCAAACCCTTTTTCTTCCAGTGCACTGAGAACACTGTTGTTGTTTCTGAAACTGCACTAGGTGTTGATGTAAAAGCTGTGCTTTGGTTTGTGTTTGTTGTAGTTTTAAATGCAGTTGCTTCTGGGTTTGATTAAAAAGATGGTTGAGGGGAAGGACACTTGGCACTCCATGGAAGTCACTACTAGTGCTTACTGCACTAGAAGACAGAACAGGGGAGCAAGATCGTGATCTATCTTTGGGCGGCTGTGCGGTTAATAAGGAACCTTTGTTTTTGTTCCTGGTATCATTAGCGACAAACGAGAAGTATGCAATTCTCGCTGTCATTATTGGGGCTGTTAGGCTTTGGAAAAAAAATAATAAAATAAATATAAAAAAATAAAAAATTAAAAAATAAAAATAATAAAACGTCTGATACGCAAAACTGCTCGAAGGCGAATGAATTGGCACAAATAAGGAATCGATATTGATCGAATTAATGGAACACAAGTCAGCTTAGTGTTCAGAACATCAAGAGAAATTACAAACAGCTGTTTCACAAACTCATAGTGTGACTGGCTCAATATCAAACTGCGCCTTCATTTTTCACAACCGTTCGCTGCGGAATTTCATATAAAATGAACAAATTTCGCCAAAATAACACAAAGATGGTTGTCAATCACAAAAATAACAAATGCTCAAGCACGGCCAAAGGTCGGATGCATGAATGCCCAATTTGAAATGAACTATCCGACTTTTTCTAGTTAGCTATGATTGCTTATAGATGAGCAAGCATGTTAAGAGTTCAAGAGCTTTTCCTTGAACTTTTATAACACGAGAAAGATATGATCAGCTTAGCTCAGTTCGAATCTGCACACCGCGATCTGGTGTTCTGTAGACACAACCACTGCTGCAATTTTAATTTGAATGCTTGGCCGTGTATGGACCATATAAGCAATCATAGCTAACCGAAGGAAATCATTAAACTAAAAGATTTACTTTGCGAATGACCTTGAAGTATTTGTTGCTGTAACCCCGATGGGACTACACAAAAATTTGTCAACATTTCAACTTTCTACGTTTTACGGAGAACCCGAGGGTTCGGAAACCTAAAAAGGTACTCGTTTGAGCAGCACGGGGTAGCCCTCGTCTAGTTTATCTATGTTGACGTTTTTCGTTGACTGCTTTCGCGTTTTTTGCTTTTGTTAAATAATAAATGAGGCGTCGAACGCAATGAAAAAATGTAAATAGACCTTCGTTTAAACTCTGTTAAAAACTTGCTGTGGCGGAAGTGCGATTTCTTGTGGATGTTCCACAGTTGCGGAAGCGGAGGCGAAGTTCCGTTACAACCGTCATATGTAAATATTATATTTCTATGTACATACATAATGTATAATCATGATAAAGTTGATGATGCTGAAGTAAATTCGATGTCCTGAAGTTCGAGGATTGCATAACACTGACGTAATCTTTCACAAAGTTCATACTAGTCAATTAAACCAAAATGTATATCTCAGTTATACAGTAAGTCTAATCTCAGATTAATTATTCGTTGCTACCTTCAAGCAATATTATCAATGTTAATATAAATTGTTAGTAAAGCAAATTGTTAATCCTTAATCCTTATGATACTAGTCAGGTTATGCTCAAAGCTCTGTAATCTGACACCACCAAAAATACATAAGCCCAGCATTCGGTGGCATAAACATAAATTAAATTTACTTTTTTTTTTTTGTCTTTTCGGTACATTTTATATTATCTCATTTTAATTTTATAAAAAAGGCGTGACAATATAGTGGCGGCGGCTTAGTAGAAAAAAAGATATAAGTAGGCCGATGTCAACACCATAACTACCACCACCACCATCGACAACAAACACTCTGAAACGGTGCTGCCGGTGATGTTGCTGATTCTGAATTGCAGCCAGTGGTCAACTACGCCTGCTGTTCCTTAATAACCGATTTTTGTTGCTGGAATTGAACTTTCTTTTCTCCATCTTGCGTTTTGCGTTGTGTACGACTGCGAATCGATGTTGATCGTCCACGTTGGCCCCGTGAGGTTGAGGATGTCAACGATGAACCAGAAGATACAGAACGATCGTGGTCTATTGTTTTAGGACTGCGTCTCTTACGGCTACTACGTAAAGAACGTTTGGTTAATAGCCAGTCATCATCTTGTTCATAAGCTTTGGATTTACGCTTTCGTTGTTTCTTAAGTTGTTCATTCTCATCGTCATCAGTAACATCTAATAGATTAATCTCATCAGTAAAATCGAATAGATTACCCTCATAAGTTTCAAGCGGCAATTCATTTTCTTTTAACATATGCTTAACATCTTTAGGTACATTCGGATTTTGTTGAATTTCATCCAGATCGAGATCAGGATTTCGGTTCTTAAACGATTTCCATGGATAACATTGTTCTTGCATTTTCATTTTACAAATATCGCTGTTTGCTGATAAACGCGGTGCTCCTGTTAACTTTGCCGTGGGTGGATCTTCTGGATGATGACCAATATCACGTCCTTCTAACCACAATTGATAACGTTCGGGTTGAAATCGTTTGATGAACGTATCCATTGAGAATTCAACTTTATTTTTGCTGCACACACATTGAGTTGCACGTTTGCCGTACTCAATCCAACGTTCCATGGCGAAATTTGTGGATTCGGCACAATTGAAGCCATGATTAAAACCGGAATGGTAACCAAATGGAAAAGTAATCATTATTTCACCAGCCTGTTGTGTTATTTTATGAACTGGCACATCATTTTCCCTTAATATATGAGGTGATATTATGGTCGTTTTATGACGTAAATGCATCACGCAATTCTTATAGTTTGCTGCGAAACGCTGATTTGCAATGTTCTCCAATTTGCGTCCAGACCCTGGTGGAACCACGTACCAAGTTTTTGGTGCTCCAAAATGTAAATAGTTTATTGAGTAAAGATCCATATCTTCGGTGTGCCAGGCAAATGTTGATTTCCACATGCCAAAATATAAATATGCTGTATTTACGCCATCGATCTTAATATTATAATCCTTATGGACAAAATCCAATATGGTACCCAGACGATTAATATTCCAACTATCCTGCTCTGGATCGGTTATACTGCCACTGACATCAGCTCCATATATAGAGTCCACACTTGTTATATTTTCCCAATATTGACGTTCTAAGTCTTCAAAGTCAACATGTTTGGGGGTTGCATAACGTTCTGATTTCGCCAGTTTAAAAAATTGTGTAACTGTTAGTGGTTTCTCTCTTTTACACATCTGTTGATAAAAACCTTCTTTTCCGGTAACCACTTGGCGAAGAGGTGCCTTTATTTTGACTTTTAATGCGTCAAGATTTTCATAGCCGCTTTTACGTGGTACCCATTCTGATGGTGGTATAACCTTGGCTAGGCCAGCCTTATGTGCATCTTTAGACTCCATATAAGCAATATAGTTGGGAAAGTCCTTGAATTCTTCCCATGTTGGTCGAAATACCATTATCCCATATTCAATTTCCGACATCTTTTAAAAACAAATTACACTATATTATATAAATCACAAAACTTTGCTGCTCTTGTCAATTTTGTTGATGTTCAAAGCCTGTAATTAATAAGTGCCCCGCACACGGTGATGTTGTTGTGTATATGTGCGTACAGTTTCGCATCAATTTTCCAGTATTGCTTTGTTTGATATACTACATAAGCACCCCCGACACGATCATGCATTTATCATGCATTTTAATGTTGTCGAAATAAGTATGTGTGCGTGGCATGTTTCCATGCAGCATGATGAACACACGTATACGAAATAACTGAAGGCTAGATCCCATATTCAATTTCCGACATCTTTGAAAAACAAATTACACTATATTATAAAAATCACAAAACTTTGCTGCTCTTGTCAATTTTGTTGATGTTCAAAGCCTGTAATTAATAAGTGCCCCGCACATGGTGATGTTGTTGTGTATATGTGCGTACAGTTTCGCATCAATTTTCCAGTATTGCTTTGTTTGATATACTACATAAGCACCCCCGACACGATCATGCATTTATCATGCATTTTAATGTTGTCGAAATAAGTATGTGTGCGTGGCATGTTTCCATGCAGCATGATGAACACACGTATACGAAATGACTGAAGGCTAGATCCCATATTCAATTTCCGACATCTTTGAAAAACAAATTACACTATATTATATAAATCACAAAACTTTGCTGCTCTTGTCAATTTTGTTGATGTTCAAAGCCTGTAATTAATAAGTGCCCCGCACACGGTGATGTTGTTGTGTATATGTGCGTACAGTTTCGCATCAATTTTCCAGTATTGCTTTGTTTGATATACTACATAAGCACCCCCGACACGATCATGCATTTATCATGCATTTTAATGTTGTTGAAATAAGTATGTGTGCGTGGCATGTTTCCATGCAGCATGATGAACACACGTATACGAAATGACTGAAGGCTAGATGCATGATCTTACTTTAGCTAAGTGCAAGTGAATTAGGAATGTTTTTCCCGTACCTCCAGGAGCATCAAGGAAAAATATTTTTCCTTCGTTCCTGTCAATCGATGTTAATAACGCGTCGTATACTTTTCTTTGATCGATGTGCTAGTGCTATGAGATGTAATAGTGTATGTTGATCTTAGGATGTTTCTCTTGTGTACTCACTGTTTAAATTCGAGTTAGTCATATTTTCTTGGTACTTATTCCAAAAAAAATTGAGAGTCGGCCACTTGGCAAAATGTTATGATAATGGCAAAGAAATACTCGCCAAGCAACAAATAGCAGCTTCCGAAATTGTATTATCCCAATGGAAGTTATCTTCTAAGAGACCCATCTCTTGGCAAGCCGCTTGTAACGTATTATAAGTTACGCCTTGTATAGTCCTGAGCTATGCGAAAGATAATGATCCTTTTATTATATGAAATAACATTCGCTGTTATTATGATGAACTACATAAACCCTCCCAGCGCATTTATACAATCAATCTTAATGATGCAAAATTCTTTTCACGAGATGATAAAAATCCAAATGAAAATTTTGGATAAGTTAAATTCCCAATAATGGCTCATTTAAAAATAGCTCACTGGAACGCAAACGGCGTTTCACAGCACAAACTAGAGTTGATGAAGTATCTAGAGGACAACAATGTAGATCTGATGTTAGTCGCTGAGACTCATTTGACTAGCAAAAACAACTTCTTTATACTACTAGACTACTTAGTTTATATAACCCGAATGGAAAGGCTCATGTTGGCACATGCATTATTATAAAAAAGCGTATTAAGCACCAGACTCTAGAGCCATACTCTTCTAGTTATTTACAAGCAACTTCGGTTCGGATTTAAACGCGTTATGGTAATCTGACGTTATCTGCTGTATATTGTCCTCAACGATTTTCAATATCTGCGGATGTGTTTAAAAATTTCTTTGATAGCCTTGGAGCACGATTTTTGGCGGCCGGTGACTACAATGCTAAACACACTTATCGGGGTTCTCGTTTAGTAAATCCAAAAGGTCGGAAACTTTAAAGCACTCTTGTAAATTGTAAAAACAATCTAGACTTCGCTTCTCCGGGTAGGCCTACATACAGATCTAAGAAAAACTCCTGATATCATCGACTTTGGTACCACAGAAATATACCTAGAAACGTCATATCATCAGTTACTCCTTATGAACTCTCTTCCGATCACTCCCCCGTTGATATCGTTTTACTCGATTTTTTAATACTTGAGGATCGCCCTTATAGACTTATATCTAATAAAACTAATTGATTGTAATATAAAAAATATATTAGTCCTCACATAGAAATTGCACCTGCGATCAACTCTGAAAGTGATATTGACAAATCTCTTAATTAGTTAAGTGCCGTATTGATAGCTGCAGCTGAGATATCAACACCAACGACTGTTGCTCACAAGTTCAGGAGAAAATCGTTCTCAAATCGGGTAATTGAAGAACTGGTTGCTTCTAAACGACGATTGAGAAGAGAATGGCAACAGCACAGATCTTCTACTGCTAAACAAAGGCTAAAAGATGCAACAAAAAAAACTAATCAAAGCACTTTTAAGCGACCAGCTCGAGGCACAAAGGCGCCATATATATAACCTATCACCCACAAACACTAGATTTTCACTTTGGAAAGCGCAAAGATCGCTAAAAACTCCTGTGGAGCTGGATTCACCTATTAGAGACAGAAACGGAATTTGGGCTCGGTCTGATGAAGAGAAGGCTCATGTATTTGCCAACCATATGGAGCACGTGTTTCAACCTAATCTACCTTCTAACAAATTTTTGCTTCCTTACCAGACAATCACAAATTCAGTAAATATGTCTCCATTAAAAACAAGCTCAAGTGAAATTGTATCTGTTACAAGGACTCAGCTGAATCCCAAAAAATCTGCTGGTTATGATAGAATCGTGCCAAAAATGATAACTGAAATTCCACACGCAACAATAATTTTTCCCTCGTGTCTTTTCAACGCTATCCTTCGAATTGGATACTTTCCAAAGCAATGGAAGAAATCGGTTATTATAATGGTTCCAAAGCTCGGGAAGAAAAGGACATGTCCTTCTTCACATAGGCCTATAAGTCTGCTTCCATGTCTTTCTAAGCTATCTGAGAAGGTTCTTAAAGCCAAACTCAATCACCAGTTACAAGCAAATAGTACAATCCCAGATCATCAATTTGGTTTTCGAGCAAAACATGGAACGATTGAGCAAGTCAACAGAGTTACTTCGGAAATAAGTACTGCCTTTACACTGCGAGAATATTGCTCAGCAGTATTCCTTGATGTAGCACAAGCGTTTGATGGAGTATGGCATGAGGGTTTGATTTATAAAATTAAATGCTTGCTACCCCAAAATATGCATAGAATCCTGCAATCCTACATATCAAATCGAGTGTTTGTAGTAAGACAGAAAATTTTCATTACAAATGAATTTATGATAAAAGCAGGAGTTCCCAAAGGTAGTGTCTTGGGACCAACTCTATACATGTTATTCACTGCCGACATTCCAACAAGTAGTCAAATTGTTACTTCGACTTTTGCTGATAACACTGCTGTAATCAGTCGCTCCCGTTGCCCAGTTAAAGCTTCTGCAGGCTTGAATGCTCATCTTAAAAGCCTTCAGGAGTGGTTATCCAACTGGAGGATTAAAGTCAATGAGGGGAAACGTAAGCACATTACATTTACATTGAACCGAGGGACTTGTTCTCCAGTAACGTTAAATGATGTTACAATTCCTCAAACTCAAGCGGTAACTTACCTTGGCGTTCATCTGGATAGACGGCTCACCTGGCGGAAGCATATGGAAGCGAAAAAGATACATATGAAACTAAGTCTTCACTGGCTAATCAATTCTAAATCTGATTTGAGACAGAATACAAAGTGATGCTGTATAACTCTGTTATTAAACCAATTTGGACTTATGGTTCTGAATTGTGGGTTACCGCGAGCGCGAGTAACATTGAAGTTATACAAATCAATCACAATCCAAGATACTTAGAACAATCACGGGAGCTCCATGGTATATCAGGAATGAAGACATTCACAAGGTCCTGGAAGTACCACCTGTCAAAGAAGAATGTTCCAAGCGTAAAGCTATTTACATGGATAAGCTTAGTTCGACATGTTAATCCTCTAGCGAGATTCCTTGTCCATACAAAGAACTCATCTCGACTGATCCGTAACGATCGTGCTGCCCTTTTGATTAATTAGAGGCTCGTAGTGCTAAGTGAATTCCTTCCTCTTCATTGTAGGAGGGACACCTCGTGTGCCTGCGGCTGTTAACGTTGAACGATTATCTTGTAATAAGGATCTTAATAATAATTTTACTAAGTTTTTACATACTGATAAATTTAAATAATAATAAACAATACTTTAAAAACATAATACAATTCTCTACATGTATTAGCTTTTAAGAATTGTAAACTTATTGTTAGTCCTATTTATTTATATCGGAGATTCAATAAATACTATCAAAAAAAAAAACAAAAAAAAAAATTTTCTAAATGATGGATAATTGTGGGCGTTCGGTTATGTATGTCGAATGATAAAATCCTCAAGACTGCTTCCGAGCTACAGATGTAACGACCAGATTGATTTTTCTCTATCTCAATTGGCGATTGTATGCTAAATGTAGCTTGATCGGTATCTTTATTAATATATTCTGTAACGTATTGTATTGATTTAATTGAACTGCACAAGTCTACGTTGATGTAAGCGTCGAAAATTGTTAAAAGCAATGAGTTAAAGAGAAAGTTCAAGCGGTTGTCAATTTCATGGTTTCGCTCAGTGGCAGTATGCCCACCCTCTTCTGGCAGACGTCGGCGATATTTAGGATACCCGTCGTCATTGGAATAATTTCGGAAATTTTTTGTACACTTGCCTTTACGCATACATAAACAATTAGAATAGAAAGATCCGCAAGGGCCATGTATCTTTTGTTTTTTTACATTTTCGTACATGGTTGGATCAATTTCTTTATTTGGTAACTCCGCCGAAATGACGCTATCAATTTGATCCAGTCTAATTTTATTCATTAACCATACCAGAAGATGAACATGTGGAAAACCATGTTTCTGCCATTCTATAATAGCATCAAGCTTGACCAAATATGTGAGCACTGTTTATGAGAAGTAGGAGTTTCTGTACTTTTAAATGAAATGCTCTGTTCACTATGTCTTCTATGTCTGTCTTGTGGATTTAAATTGAAGTAATTATTTTCTTTGATTTCTTCCCAGTTCAGGTGACATGGTGCAGTTATAAATATATCTGATTTTACCGTAATGTCTCAAATAATTCATGTCATCTTGTGACTTTTCATGTACATATCAAGGTCCACCAGTGATGAAGGCAGTATCACTAATTGTCCAATTTCGTTGCAGTGCTCATTCGACTGCAACGCATCCTGAAGATGAGCGTAGTTTTCTGCTCTCAATTTAGTTCGATTGTTTTGGATGTAAGCTGATCGCTCCGATCCAATTTTCGCATATTGATCGACTAAGTATTGGTTCGTTAACATTCCATATCTCAGTAAGAGGTTAAGAGTTGCATGCCTTCCCATTATTCGAAAATAATAATAGTTCGTGGATTACGCTGTTAAAGTCAGGTGTTCCAGGCGGTCCGCTCTCAATAGCAGTTTTGAAATACTAGCTGTTATGGAAATGTAACAAATCTTGTAAAGTCTTACCAAACTTTGATCCATTGGTTGTAGGACACTGTTACACCTCGCAGATGCTTGTGTTTCGGCTATGACCTATATTTAATCGACTTGGCATAATTATTGTTTTGATAAGAAAAGATGTACACCAAACAAATGTTTCCTTTACATATAGTGTGCCTTAAATGATAATATTGATTAGACTTAAATGGCAATAATGATAACTTTAATTTAATTCCAAAATCACATTTGAAGAAACTTTGCTGTGTAAACAATGAGAAGCTGCAATATTGTAGTGCCAGTAAATGCGTGCGTCTGTCCGTCCGTCCTCGGGTCATATCTCATCAACCGCAAATGCTAGAAAGTTGAAGTTTTCACAGAATGTGTAGTTCTCTCCTAGTAACATTAATACCAAAACTGAAACATCTGCAAAACCTTAAAGGGGTCCCCGTACAAGAAACATTCATGTATGTATGGCAGCTATACGATCCAGTAATCCCACGATCTTGAAATTTCGATGGTTGGTGGCTATACATCAGAAACTTATATTGTCGATATTTCAGTTTGATCGGACCACTAGGGAGGGTACCTCCCATACAAACCACCATTAAAATTCAGGTTCTCATTAGAAAAACTTTTCTAGTTGCTTGTTGGGTTTTAGCAACAAAACAAGCCTATGTCTTTTCCATATGTTGTGAAAAATACCTTCAGCAAGGCATATGGAGTACACTCTCGCGAAGATAGCAGGATCCGTTTACATCGCAGCCTTCAAAGCGATGTTAGGTATGCCGTCAGGCCTTCTTATCTCCTTGCTGACTCAGCGCTTTAAAGAGCTCCGCAGTAGTATCCTCTGGTACTTCTTCAACGTCTGCAAATGAGTTGGTGTATTCTACTGGGTCACGAGTGAGGAAGAGAGTGGTAACCACGTTAGCCATTAACTCTGGATCTGATGGCTGTGCAGACTTTGTCCCCTTCACCGTTCTCATCACCACCTTGTAGGTCGTGTTTGGTATCCCTGGATCGCCAAGGATCAGGTGGAAAGAAGGAAAGAAGAAGTAGGGAAAAATTAAATGGCGCAAGAGAGTGTGATTTTTTTACGCGCCAAGATGGAAAAATCATTTGGAAAAGGAGGAAGGACTTCGCAGTGGTGTGGTACGTGGAAAATAATTTTTTTGACTTGTGTTTAATTGTTGTTTCGTGTTTTGCGTAATTTCTTATTGTTCTGTTGCCGTTTACGCTGTTGGATCATCACGGAACCACTTGCCTCCATTGATCGCCGTTTACGCCGCTGGATATTGTGTGAGTCGCAGTTGGATCATCAGGAAACCAGTGGCCTCCTTTGATCGCCGTTTACGCCGCTGGATCATTGTGAAGCTGCGAGTCGCTGTTGGATCATCAAGAACTGCTAAGTACCATTTTGTTATTTATAATTGACCGTGTGCCAACATAACTATTCCGCCAACACACTTGACCAATATAACATATCCGACACTATAACCATTCCACCAACACACATTACCAATACCACATATCCAACATTATAACCACCTCACCAAAGTCATGACCAACAACACCTCACATCAAATCATAACCAGCACATGACCAACATATGTGGTCTTTTAAAATTATTAGCCAACTGCTAATTTTACATTATTTTTATAAAAGACCGCTCGCCAACCAATATAACTATTCCAACCATTGTATTTAATTATTCCAACCATTGTAACTATTCTAACTGTTGTAACCCTAATCGAAATTAAAAAAAAAAAGAATAATAATAAAATTTCGTAACAATATGTTATGTACTATAAACAATCTTCAGACCAATTCACCAAATCCATAGATCAATACCAAATATCAAGAATCAGTTAAACGAAAATTATCAAATTACGTTTAGGTCACACGAACGTTACACATCAACATTACCTAGATGCAAATAAATCCAACAGATGCCACCTTTGCCAAACTTACACTGAAATTACCATAGACCACATATTTAATGTATGCCCTACACTATATAATTTGCGGTCCCAAATCCTTTCTAATACCAACATCACTGAACTATTATCAAACCCAACTCAAAATAACATACAAACTATTATAAAATTCTTAATATAATTGAAAAAGACAATTAGTTTAAAAATGTCTATGTAAATATTCTTTATAAATTTGTAAATACATACAATACTTATAAGCAACCTATATAACATAAGTAATCTATGAAACTTGAAATATGTATTAAAGAAAAATATACTATATATAAATATCCATTTTAATATTGTAAGTATTGTACATATTTGCAAATATGAAACACTGTTTTATATAGCTGAAGGCCGCTAGATGCCATTGCTATATTTCATAAGCTAGGTTGTAAGTTTTAACTGCGATATTGCTGTTTATAATAATAATAATAATGTTATGAATTGTTAACTGGTTTAAGTTTAATAAAAAAATAAAAAATGTATTGCTGTAATTGATTTGACATAACTGTATGATGCAGCTATTGTTTCCTTTGCTCTTGTCTTTGTTGTTTTGTGGTCTTTGCTTTGCTTCATGGCGCCTGATGTCTTTTGACTCTTGCTGTCTGTTGGTGTGAGTAAGCCTTACAGTAGAGATAAATATGCAGAACACGTCTTCCTGCATTGCCCAAGATTTGATATTGCCAGATCAATGATCTCATCTGCGTTTGGTGAAGTGCCGACTGTGACGAACTGCATCCGGCATATGTGTGAATCGCAGCTGAATTGGGACGTGGTATGTCAGGCCGCAGCTCAAATCATGACAGAGCTGCGGCGTATTGAACGATTACGACGAGTTCAGACGAACGGAGAAGTGATAGGTCGTTAGTTTGATATTGACAAGAAGTTTTAACGTAAATTTGTTTTGATTTACATGGGGTAGAAGCACACTTTGAGCTGTTATGCTCCCTCTTTCCTCCTTGACGTAATGCTTTGCGGTAGTGCTAGGGGGACTGTAGGACTTGGGACGGTGGGGTTTAGTGGGTGCAAGTCCCACACTTCGAATAGTAGATTCATTTGGCTTTTAATGCTTCCCCATCGGGAAAAAAAACAAAAAAAAAAAAAATATCTATTGGGATCTAGGAGCGTTGGCTCCGGTAAATATAACAGCCTCATTTTTCTGTCATCCTAAGGGTTCACAGTTTGAGATTGAAAACCCAGGGAAAAAAAACAAAAAAAAAAAAAAACAAGTAGAGATAAATAAATGAATAAGCAATTTTTAAAAGGGCATATCTCGTATAGAAGGTATACGTATGTATACGAATTGTGTGCTTCTCGAAATTGCCCATTCAAATAATTTTATTTATTTATTTATTTATTTACAGGATTAGATTATATACATTTAGTTACTTATATAATATATAACCTAAGTTTATTAATGAGTGCTAGCTACAAGACCTTCGACTCGATCAAATAAATATAGTTATGTATATATTTAAGATTTTCAAATTTAGTTTATTATTTAGTTTAAAGTTAAAAATAAAAGTTTAAATTTTCATCTCTAGAAATAAGTTAAAAATAAAATTATTTATTTATGTATTTATTATGACAATATACTGTCAAACTTAAAAATAAAAGGTTATTAACATAATACGTGATATTAAAACGAAAAAAAAAAAGAAAAACATAATTAATAATAATAATAAGTGATTAAAGTTATTCTTAAAACAAATTTAATTAAAATTAAATTACTAAGTATAATATTTATGCAATAACAGGTAAAAAGTACAAATTTAGAGTTACTGGTAACATAATTTGTAATTTATAAGTATCTATTTGCTAAATTATAATACTGAACAAATAATAAAAAGAAAAAAAAAAATTTAATTTAATTGTAGTAATTTTTATGCATTTATTACAATTAGTAGAAATATAAGAGTAAAATTTCAATTTGAAATAAACTCTAAGTATGAGAAATTAATTTATTAATATTATTTATTTAAATACTGTTCACTGATAGCAATTAAACTTTAACCAAACACTTGAAAAACTTTAGTAAAAAATAACCAAACACTTCAAAAACTTTAGTAAGAAAAAGCAAAAGAGAATCACCAAAAAAGAATCAATCGTCTGATTGGCGCCAGTGAAAGAGGGGGATGGCAGAAAATTAAATACAAAACGAACTAAGAACGAGATCATCATAGTTCACATACATAACAAACGTATTTCGAACTAAGTCGTTCGCGAACTATTCACGTTCGCATAGTTGTCACTTTAACCAACGTCTTTCGTTCGCGAACTACCCAAGAACAAAACGAACCAAGAGCAAGATCATCAACGAACTAGGTCGTTCAATTCACATAAAAGGCGCTTTTTTCGAACTAGGTCGTTCGCGAACTACCCTAGCCTACTGACAACCAAAGTGAAGTGAAGATGCCGCGCTCAACGACTCGCTTCATTGCGCCATCCAGGCGCCAGAAATTGTTGATAGCGAGGCTATGGGTCAGACAACTATTAATCCGAGATATATAAGTACATATGTACCTGCTAGACATGTGCTTGTTCATAATCTCATTACCCACTATATTTGAACCAACTAATATGTAGTGATATTTAATTAAATGAATAATCATTTGTAGTAGTAGAAAGCGTATGGGAGAAAAAGAGAGCAATATTTTCATGTATCAATTCAAAAGGATTAATGGTAAGTATTAACCATACTCTTTCTAAATGATTAGTAGTAGTAATGATTATACAAAGTAATGTGACATACTATATGTAACGGTGTGAGGTGAGGTGAAATTTATTTGAGACTAGTTACGCCCGCGTCTTGGTACACGCGGTATTCGAAATCTTTATAATTGAACGGATAACGATTTTGTGTCCCTTCTCCTGCTTAAACCATTGAACCGATTTTTTAAAGAAATATACCAATTGATAGGTAGGATGTCACTAGATATGTAAATTCAATGCTCAATGCTAATTGGTTGTGTGATTTTTACACTCTTCACGGGCGTGAATAGTATTATAAGATTGTCATGAAGTTTTCAAATGAAGAGACCACATAAATTATACATATTCTTGCATGTATGCAAATTAGTTCCTCAGTTTTTGAGCTAGAGAGCTGACATTTTGCACAAACATTTCTTTTTACTATACGCAGTACATTTGTCGGAACTAACCGAATCGGCCTGCTAAGGGGGAAACTCCCATACAAACCACTCATTTGAATTCATGTTCTTATTAGAAAAACATTTTTGTTTTTAGTCCTATCGTACTGAAACTTGAACACAACCAATTTCCAAGACAGGCGCAGGATATTTATCGGGACCAGCTGAAACGTTACACTATGAGGGATACCTCCCACACAAACCACCCATTTGAATTCATGTTCTTATTAGAAAAACATTTTTGGTTTTTTGTCATATCAAACTGAAACTTGGACACTATAAGTTTCCAAGATAGGCGCAGTACATTTGTGAGAACCAGCCAAATCGGACCACTAAGGAGGGTACCTCCCATACAAATCCCATTGAAATTCTAGAAAAGCTTTTTTGTTATGTAAACAGCACAAATAACAAACAATTAAAAATGCCAGTAAAAAGTTAAGTAAGTAGAGAATTTGCAATAAGTACTCTATTATTCTCACTGTTATTTGCTGTAAAAGTATTGTATTTATTTTAAATGAATTGATAATTTGAATTAATTTGATAAAACATTTCCTATTGGTTGGTGGATTGCGTTTACAAAATATTTCACAGCAAGAGGCCATTGATACAAAACTACAACTACACAATGACGATAGTAACGGCAGTGACTTGAATAAAAAATTTAACTCTATCGAAATGAAAACATTAAAAAACGACAACATGCTCGTATTAAATATTTTTCGGTAAAAATATCGTTGCGAATAAAGCTTAAATACTACAATGAAACATTCACTACGTGAAGAGTATTTCAATTTCGGCCTAGTCGAAGATAACGTTCTTTCTAGTTCTTTATTTATTTATTTATTTAACTGAATACTGTCAACTTAAAAGTAAATTTTTTTTTTTATAATATTAAGCATATGTAGCTCGCAAGAAATGGTCGAAGCGATAGTCGTTCATTATATCTACTGCTGTGGAAATTTATGATATCTCTCACGAAGGAGACTTTATGGTCCCTCTAACTGGGATTTATGGACATACCAAGGCGCACCTGTTATCAAACGCTATGTTAAGATAATTGAAATTTAGATTAGGTTTATATTTTAGTTATATGGAATATTAAAACTATGTACCTTCAAGTACTTAATGGAATACCAAGTGTATTTAACAAAATAATGAGAATTTTCATTATTATTCATAAATTATTGTCCGGCAGATCCAAAAGACTTGCAAATTAAGCAGTTCCATTACCCAACAACCGCTTGACCAGGGCGTGATTAAGAAGTTAACCAGCTGCGCAAAAACACCAAGGTTCGATGGGAGCATAAGGTGAAACTGCAGAACAAAATGACACAATGTTATAATTGTCAGTAATCCGGTCACGGTTCAAATAACTGCTCAGTTAAAACATCTTACGCCCACTGTGTTGGATCACATCAAACGGTATTATGTACGGATACCAGCAGCAAAAAATGTGCCAACTGTAAAGGAAATCATTCTTCTACCGAATTGACTTGTCCATGCCGCCTTTCCTATATAAATTTGCTTTCACAGCGTTCGTCGGCACGAACTAGAAGAGTCAACCTGGATGTATACAATAACACAACAAAATGTATTATACCATTTCAAATGTTCTCTTAGAAAGTAAGATCAAACTACTGTCTTCGTCAGATCAGACTAGCAGAGTACATCAAACCAACTATGGGAGCTATAGTAATGCACTCACAAATACTGCCACTTTGTATAACCTTAATGCAAAGGAACCTGAACTCGTTTCAACTGAAGAGATAACCTCTTTATAAGTCCAAAGCCATTACAATAGATTTCTGCCTCACTAAAATTCCTAATCAGATTACTAATCCAATAGTTTTAAATGACCACTCGTCTGACCACTTACCAGTGGTCATCAAATACTCGAGTAACTTTGTGCTTACTGATAAAGCCCATCCAATATTTAGCAAAGCAGACTGTGGACTATTTAGAAGGATTATCAACGGTAAACTTATAGCAGAAGATTCAGTTGTCCATAATTCACCAGCTTCGACTTCTGACATCGACTATTAAGTTAGCTCCTATACAAAAGTAGACAACTATGCCTTTCTTAAGGCAGTTACCCACAAAACTATGCCATGTACAAAGCTAAAGCTTCCAAAGCACATATCTGAATTGTTTGAAATAAGAAACATTCTTCAAAGCCAATGGACCAGGTCACGGGCACCACTTTTAAAAGCAAGATGTAACTATTTAAATCATATCCTACGTATAGAATTATTTATTAAGCCAACAACAAAAGCAAAATCAATTTGTCCCTTATACCCACTAATAAATAGGAAGTCAAAGTTATCAACTCCCAATAAACTGATAATCTTTAAAACCATCTTTAGTCCAATTTTAATGTATGGGTGTTCTATTTGGGGTAGTTGTGCATCAACACATATAAAGAAACTTCAAGAATGCCAGAATAAACTTTTGAGACTATTATTAAACTTACCCTATTACACAAATACAAACTACCTTCATATAAGGGCAGGCGTACGAACTGTCCATCAATACTTAAATTCATAAAATCTCTTGTTCTAGTTATTTAGTTCTAAGTTAGCATTTAAGTCAATATTAAGGTTTTCTTCTCCCTCGTTTTTCCTTACTGAATTAAACAATATTGTTAAAACACGCATCATACATATATTAAGTCAATAACGACATATTATATACATATATCAGTTCAAAGCATCTGCTAAACTCTGTATATACATACAATATAGTCATGTATCATCAGCTTTAGTGAAAAAACTTATATATAAGCAAAAGGGAATATAGCACACAAATAAAAAATAAATATATTTCGATTTCATTAAACTTAAATTTTTTCTTAATTTGTAATGCAATTCTTCTATGGTTTTTGCTTCTACATTAATCGCTTCATATCTCAATTCAAAATACGACTTTTTTATGCCAAATTCTTCTTTTAGCTTAACTACTACTCAGTAAAAGTTGGTTCCACTAGTGTTACACATAACTTTAACGCCTTTCCTTGAAGTCGATTTGCCAATACCCTTTGTCTCTCTAATAAAGGTAGCCAATTTGTACTCGTCCGTTCCATTAAAGGCAGGCAGTCTTCGAGCCTCTTGTAAACTTTCAGCCAAAGAAAAACTCATGATTTGGTTGTCTTGTATTTTTTTCTTTGTGTATTTTATAAGTAATATTGTATTATTGTTCAACGTAGCAATGCTTTTATTTACTTCGCAAAAGGTAAATAAGCGAGTATACTTTGTACGGTTCTACTCTATTAGTCACTTCTTTTAACTACATATATTCTTCATTGATTTATGAATTTAATAAAATTGTTTATATGAATCACTTTACTTAAGTTCTTTTTTTTTTTAAATATTTTTTCTTTTCTTCTCTTTTTTGTATATACATAGTTCCTTTATGTAGTATATGATCCTTCACTTCATATCCCATCCTCGTTATATGAAACTCAATGTTTATATATTTAAATTATTATTATGTCACTAGCTGTCCCGGCGTGCGTTGCTATGCCCCAGCTCAAAAACAAAAAATTATATTATACAATATATACTCGTATGGTACATATGTGAGCCATAACGGCGAGTAAAACAGTTCGTTATTGAATATTTCCGTGAAAACAACATTTCGAGTTTCATTTCTAAGCCCAAAAATAAGAAAAGTTTGATTTTGTTATGTGCTGATTCGTGACAGGGCAACGTATAGCTGGCCATGAGCAAACACTTCGTTACAGAGATCCACACCAACGGCATGAAATGTTTGCCTTTGTGATTTATTAATAGTAACTGGAAACTGAACTCGGTTAAAATCATTGGTATCCTGGAGGTCATCGTAGTTTCGCTTGCTGCTGGAACTGTTAAAAAAGTCGCCTCTATAATATTAAGGAAGAAAAGCTTAATTTGTAGTCTTGTACCATTGCATAAATTGGGCGGCTTAAGGTAACGTAGAAGTTAAAAGGTGTACTAATTTTAGGATATAATTTATGAGGTGGTAGACCCGGAGAGTTAAGAGAATTAAGTAATTCTGTTGGGTAGTGAACAACGTTGTCTCGTTCTGTCACTGCATTCAAAGATTAGTATATTTTAGATTCTGCTAAGACTTTATGTGGAACTGCATCGTTAATCTCGTCTGCGGCTGTATTTATTGAAGTGACGATAGTTCGCTCGCAAAGCCAACTGGAGTTTTTATGCTGCAAATTTTCAATATCTGGATAGACCTTACCAATAAGTTCCTCAATTTTTCTAACGCAGATTCCTACAATATCAGACATGGTAATGCAGCCATCGTTTCTTATGGAGGTGGAACCATCGCCTTTTTTTTAATAGATACTCTGTAAACTCATACGAATGATGGCGTCCAGACTTTTTTAAGCACACATTAAGAATATCGGCGCGTGGGACACAACAGAGACAAAGCTATCATTAGTCAGCACTAAACCCAACAACCTGTGAAGGTGATTTACTACAAAATTCATTTGGAAAAGAGGATGATCAAGCAGACTATCGACGAATTCATGGTGAACCGACGGAGCAAGGTAGTTAGAAGTCCCGAAAAAGGACCAGGAAATATTATTAGGTAAATTAAAATCACCAACAAATCACGATTTCGAGTAAGTTTGGCAACGTACTCAATAGCTGCGAAATGATGCATGTAAGTTTCCAAAACACAAACCAGGAGGAATATAAGAGCACTTAACAAAAATTGTGACAAAAGGAAAGACTAATTTGACACTAATAAATTCAATATCAGCTGTCAAAACAACTAGATGAGATTGGGAGCGTACATTTGATTTTATTGCAATAAGAATACCACCACCTCGACGCATCCGGCGATCATATCTATAAATTAAACCATGCCTCAGAAAAATCAATAATATCAGCCTCAAAAGCAAAACTATCCCTATACAATTCGTTAAGTTTGGACAATAGTCCTCTAACATTTTGATAAAGAATAGAAATCACCTCCAGACTGAAAATAAGTTTTTTGAAGCCGAGCTAGGAACAGAAACCGAGCTAGACTGAACCGACAACATAACAGGACTAAATCTGAATCTTTTCTTATGTGTGAATTCATGAACAACCATATTCTTTGGCCAGAATTTATGATTGCACATTTCAGGAAATGATTCAGGGGGCAAACTTATTTAAACGAAGTTATCCCTAGGTTGTCAAAAAATAAATTTATGAACTCTAAACTTCACATTAGATCTAGATGAAATATATCTATTAATGTCATCGCATAGATAGTACCTGTAGACAACATGGAGAGGGAAACTTGTTTCCAAAGGGCCACTACCGACAAGATAGGAGTTACACTGCCACTTGGTACAGATGCCAATATGTGCTCAGGTACCGACAAAGAAAGGGATGTATGACCATTAATGTCACACTGCCATTGTTGTCCACTATAGTGTTCAACGAGAAATGTGAAGCAGGTCTAGACCGCTTGGAAGTAGATGCTATATCAGCATTATCCTTCACGGTATTGGATGATGATGGAAAAGTAGGTATATTTTTAATGAATTCCTCCTCTATTATATTTCATATTATTTTCTATTAGTTTTATTTACTTGATCAAAGGCAACAAATTTGATGAATGGAATAGCAAATTAGGACATGATCAAAAGGAAATGTGTCACATTGTTGGAAAGGAACAGTTATGTGCACATATGTTCGATAACAAGAAACAGTTATGCGTGTTAATCATCATTTTTAGTTTTATCAAGAATACTAATTTCATTATATATACAATATATATATATATATTATTTATGCATGTACATAGTCTTTGTTATTTATTATATAACTTTTGTGTAGCCTAAGCGTAACTATAAGCAAACAGTGGAAATAAATATATAAATAAATTATATTTCTGCTCTTTAATTTGTCTTGAAGTTTATAACACAGTTTT
>JBAMAW010001226.1:0-10755 GCA_037043295.1 Amiota minor
TGAGAGTATTGGGACCATGCTTGACTAAATAGGTTGCCTATTGTAACTGAATCGCATGTGTCCCTGTTGGGGTCTCAATAGAGTGTATATTTGTATCTTTTCGGATACCTGAGATTATGTGTACTTTATTCCAAAGTGTTGTCGAGCTGGAGTTAGGATTGATGTCTTTAGTGAAATTAGCGAAAGCTCTCCTTTGTGCTTTTTTTGCTTCTCGTTTAAATAGTGCATGGGCTTTTTTGTAGTTGAGCATGTTTAAAGAGTTAGGATATTTCCTTAAAAGATTTAGATGATGTCTCTTTGCTGCTTTTAGGAGTGCTAAACTGTTATTCCACCAGTACACTGGTTTAAGTGAAGTTTTACTAGAATTGGTTATAGGTATAGACAGATTTGCGCAACTTTTAATAATTTTAAGAAATTTGGCGGCTCCTTGGTTGGTGTTGTTAGTGAATTTAAGGTCAGCTATTTCTTTGACTACTTGTGCTTGGAATTTTGCCCAATTTGCTAACTTAAGGTTGTATTTGTGAGTTTTTCCCCTCGTGTGGTTGTGAGTGTCGTTAAAAAGACTGCAAAAGATGGGAAAGTGGTCGCTATCATACAAATTGTCTGCGACTGTGGCGTTTAGATTGAGTGGAGGGGAGCAGAATGTGAGGTCTACATTGGTAAATGAATTATGAGTTGTGTAGTGGGTGTGATCACCATTGTTCAGTATTATTAAATTACTGTTTTGTATGAAATTTGCTATAACACTACCTCTTTGGTTGCTGGATTTAGAACCCCAAATTGTGTGCCATGAGTTGAAGTCTCCTAGCAGTACAACTGGTTTGTTGAAATTTCTTATTAGATCGTGTAGATCTTGTTCCACGAAGTTATCAGTGGGTGAGATGTATACATTTATTATTATGAATGGAGTTGCAGATTTGATTTCAGCTGCTATAGCTAAAATGTTAGAATTGATATTAATAATTTTATATTCTATGTTTTTGGAAATTAGGAATGCTATTCCTCTATTGGCTTTTGGCGAATTGTGATCAATGTCATTAATGTGGTATAAAATGTAATTATTTGGTGTATAAAAAGGTGTGTAGTTATTATGCATATGAGTTTCTTGAAGTGCTACTATGTTTGGTTTGTACTTGTTTAATAGAAGAGAAAGACTGTAATAATTGTTAGTGTAACCGTTCATATTCCACTGTATTATTTTAAAAGTCATAAGGTGAATAAGATAATTAGATAATTAATAAGTATATTAAGTATGTGTAGTTTCTTCTTCAGTTTTTCTCTTCTTGTTGTTTCTTTACCTTTCCCCCCACACCAATTGCAGTGCTAAACTACGATGAGGCCAGTCATTACGTTGGTGACTACGTCTGATGTGGGGGGGGATTGACAGGCGAGATTATAATTCTTCATCAATACTGTCTGCGCTCTCTGTATCAGAGAGGTCGACAATATCTTCGTTTGAGTTGTTAATCTTTTGTTTATATTTTTTTGTTATATTGTTTGTGTTGTATGTGTGTTGTGTTGTTGTTATATTGTATGTTGGTTCATATTCCATTGGCGTAATTTTTGTTTGTTGTTTTGTTCCAATATTTTGTTTTATTGTTTTGTTGTTTGGATTGTTATTAATTTTTGATTTAAGTGACGTTGTTGGTTTTTCATCATTGTTTGCATTTTCGTTTAGTTGTAATGTGCTGTTAGATTTGACAGTTGTTTCATGCTTTTGAGTTTTGATCTTGTGTTTTTATGTTTTTGTTCTTCTTTAAATTTATGTTAGAGGCAGCTTCAGAGTACGATTGTGTTGTTTGTTGAGGTTGAGTAAGTTTTTGGTAGAATTTTGATTTGGCTTCGTACATTGAGCATTTTTCTTTGGTTTTAATTTTTAGTATTTCTCGAGCTGCTACATATTTTGGGCAGTCTTTGTTGTTGGCTGAGTGTTCTCCTTCGCAATTAGCACATTGGGTACGTGTGCAGGCGGATGGATCATGAGGTGCAAGGTTACATCTTTCACACATAGTTTGGTTTTTGCAAAATTTAGCTGTGTGGCCGATTAATTGGCAATTTTTGCAACGCATTGGATTTGGTATATATTCTCTGACACGGACTGTGTTCCAGGAAATATTTATCTTGCTTGGAAGATTATATAAATCAAATGTCAGTTGTACAACTCCAGTTGGGACGGATTTATTGTCGACTTGTTTGGTGTATTTGAATACCCCTACTACTCCCTGTGATTTTAGTTCTACTAGAATTTCTTCTTCTGGAATATTGTTGAGATAGGGTGCATAAACGGTACCTTTGCGCTGATTGAGATTGCCGTGATATTCGCATTAAATTTTGCAGATGCCATAAAGTTCTTTGGCGTTGATAAACTTTTCGGCAATTGTTGCGTTTTCAACAAATAATAGTAAGCTGTTATCACGAAGTGATGATATGTTTAGAACTTTATTATTTATTAATTTAATCGCTCTATGTACAGCAAAACAAGAATATGATGTGAGCGGTTTGTTGCAATCTACTGAGGCCATTACTACGTATTTCGGATTTGGTAGGTTGACTGATGGTAATTCTGGAAATGCTTCCACCAAAGGCATTGGTTTCTTCCTCTTTGGTTTTGGGCTAACGCTTAGAGCATCAAAGCGATTAGCCCCTTGGGTGTTGGGCCAAGGTGGCATACTTTTGTACACTTCACTAACTTTTTTCTTTCTTTTGTTTTTCTGCTTGTGTGAAGAAGTAACGGAAAAAAAGAAATTTATACTGCGTTTGCTGATATGCAAGAATATGCGAAAACCGTGACAAAGATCAATAAGCACAACCGAACGAATTGAGAGTTAGTCGACGACTGATATAGGCTTAATTACACTATTGTATATTACCAATTTCCCATTGATTGTTAACTTAGATCTACTGCTAAGAAGCGGGTATAGCTGCTTAAATTTTAATATGAGTTGATCTCTCTTTTTTTGGATATGATGTTTCCACGTCAGTTTACTATCAATATGCAATGTCAGTACCTCTCATTTTTAATTGTCTCGGCTGATAAGCTGTCCGTGTTGTGTACATCACTTGCGTCGTTTTTAGTTCATTGACTTTTATTTTCCATTTATCAAACCAAGAGCAAGCTTCGTCAAGAATATTCTGCAGGTTAGTTGTTGCTACAACTAAATTTTTATGTGAGTACATTAGTACTGTATCGTCAGCGAAGGTAGCCACCATTGACGAGTTATCTCCTGGAGTTGGGATGTCTGATGTGTATAAAGTATACAACATAGGACCAAGCACGCTTCCTTGAGGGACTCCTGCTCTTATATGCCTTAGCGTAGAAGATTAATCCTTAAATTTTACGGAGAAATAGCGAGAGTCAAGGTAGCTTTTAATGATTTCAAATAGATCAGTTGGAAATACGGTCCTAATTTTTTTAATTGGGCCGTCGTGCCAGAATTTGTCGAAGGCCTTTTCTACGTCCAGAAAAACACCAACACAGAACTTTTTTTCATCAAGCTTGGTTGGATCTTTGCCCAATTTGGGTATGGCTATTATTTCAGCAACCTTTCATAAAGAGGGGAAGTGCTTTAGTCTTAATATCGCATTGAACAAGTTCCTAATAAATACCAATGCCTTCGCAGGGAGCTCTTTGAGTAACTTTCCATTTATTTGGTCATAACCTGGCGTTTCTCTCTGACTAGTGCGCTTTTGAATACAGTGCCTAACTTCATTGGTTGAAATCATTTTTGTACAGTATGGCGGAGATGGAGTCCTGTTGCACAAATAGGAGTTACTTTTAGATTGATTGGTAGTAAAAGCCCTTTCATAATAGTCTGCCAGTAGTGAAGCTTTCTCATAGCTGGTTCTATACCATGTCCAATCCGATTTTAAAAGTGGCGGCTGGTGGAAGGGTCGATTTGTGAAGTGCTTAGCAGCCTTCCATAATGAGTAGTTAGTGTCAGATGTCGGCGATAATGTTTTTGTATAATTTACAAATTGTCCATTTTTAAAATTCCTTAGACTGTTTTTCAAATCTTTGATTGCTTTGTAAATTTTAGCTTTGTCATTTGGATCTCTCGTCCTTTGCCAGATCTTACGGCAGTTTGTTTTTGTTCGCGACTTGGATTTTTATTGAGCGGGGGAAAATATAGTTGTCCTCTTTTGGATTAAGATCAGGCGTTGCTCTGTTAGCTTCGTTTATAATGTCATTCAAGTATATCGCTGACTTTTCAATATGGTCATGTTCTCTAAGAGGTACATTTATTGTGAGGCTATTGTGAATAAATTCTCTGTACACCTCCCAGTCAGTTCTGAAATTATACATTTTGCAGGCGGGTTGATCTTTTTTTATTGCGCAACTATATTCAACCTGTATTGGTGAATGATCGAAAGTTCAAGTCGGGAGTCAATTTTGAAATGTGTTATATTCATGTTTTTTAATACACAGATGTCTATTAAATCCGGTATTTTAGTCCGATCTGTTGGCCAATATGTGGGTTCACCTGTACTCAGGTGCATCCCCCCAATCGTTTGAATTGCACTTAGCAAGTTTTTCCCTTTGGTGTTTGTCAGCCTTAAACCCCAGTTTACAAGTTTCGCGTTGTAAAACACTAACTTTGATTAAAGTAAACACATCTTATTTGCGCCGATGTCGGTATTCCGGGATATGACCCATCACACGTAACACCTTCGACAACCACCCCATGTATATTAAGTATTTCCAGAACACTTTCTCACACAAAATTTTAATAAAAAACTCGGAGCTCAATAAAAGCACGTCTACACTTCTTCGTCCCTAAGCTCTTTTTTTTCAGGTGTGTGAGTGGTGTGAATGATTGTATGATTCCAAGATGCCATAGGGGCAATTTTGGAAGAGTGAAGTGGTGAGCGAATGAGCTAAGCATGAAGCGGAGGCTGGTTCCTAGACTTCGGAAGATATTCCAGAGGGCCAGATCTGCTGATGCTCTGCATATGGACCAACTTGCATCGGAGTTTAGTCGTGAGTTAAAAGAATATAAGCGTATGCTTATAAAAGTGAAAGAGAATGGGTGGAGAGCTTTTCTTCGGCACAATGAGCATGATTCTTGGGGTCATGCTTATAGAATTTCTAGGGGTAAGGGTGAGCAGAGAAATGTGTGTGCTCTTCGTGTTAGCGATACTCAGTTGACAACATGAAGAGATTGAATGAATGCTTTGTTGTGTGCATTTTTCACTCGGGCGGATCGTGGCGAAATTCTACCTTTGGTGGAGGATCCTTGCGACCCGCTCAAGGCTGGTGACTCGCAAGTGGCTTTTTCGATGCTAAAGTCGGAAAAGTCACCGGGTATGGATGGATTGACCGAAGAGGTGTGTCAAAAGATCTTAAGGTCATTCATGAGTACATCGGTTGGGTATTTTCCCAAGGCATAGAAATGTGTTAAGGTGATGGTGCTTCTAAAGTCGCCTGATAGAATTAGGAGTTATCCTCGTTCTTTTCGGGGTATCAGTCTCTTGCCGGTACTTGGTAAAGTGCTGGACAGAGTTCCGATAGAAAGGCTTCAGGAGAGAGTGTATGAACAAATGTCTGATTTGCAACTTAGGGTTAGGAAGGTAAATGCATCAAGGATGCTTGGGGCTATGAATTTGACTGTGTTCGGGCAAGTAGCTCCAAGAATGTGCTAGCTGTGCTTTATGGGTGCGTTCGACTATCTAAGTTGGAATTGTGTGATGAGGAAATTAAAAGATTGTGGAAGTCGGGAAATAGCTCTTTGAAAAAAATATTTCTCTGACAGGCGTGCTTGTGCGGTTCGGTTGAATGAGTGTGTCAGTGTGAATGTGGTTCGAGGTTGCACATAGGATTCTATCTGTGGTCCATTTATTTGGAACCTCATGATGGATGCCCTGTTAGGGCAGCTCGGACATGAGTTCAAGTGCTGTGCATATGCGGATGATTTGCTCATTCTGATTGAGGGACAATCGCATTTGGAAATATAGAGCAAGGGCCAGGAGTCAATGCTTTTTGTTTCTGAATGGAGTAGTAGTGTTGGTGTCATTGTGTTGGTGGATAAGACTGTGACAATGTTGCTTAAGAGCAAATTGGAACAAAGTTGGAGTCCTATCGTAAGGCTTGATTCCGGCAGCCTTCGGTATGTAACTGAGGTTAAATACCTTGGTATAACCATGGGTGAGAGAATGAATTTCATTCCTCATACTGCTCGTCCTAGAGACCGTTTGTTCGTTGTGGTTGGTAAAGTGCACTGTATTTTACGGAATGAGTGGGGTATCAGTAGGTGTGCTGTTCGTACCATATATGGAGGTCTATGGAGAGGGTCATGATATTGAGATGTTTGCCGTTATGTTGCACTGTCCCAACTGAGGCTTTGCAGATTTTGCTTGCAGTGGTTCCTTTTGATCTTGAGGTCAGGCGAAGAGCCATTGACTTCAAGATCAGGAGAGGATTACCATTGGTGCAGGATGAATGGTTATATGGGATGGATGTGGAGAGCTTAGGTCGTAGTGTTTGTAAGAGAATGTTGAATGAGTGTTTGCTGTCTGACTGGCAAATCAGATGGGACAGTTCTGTGTGTGGGCGGGTAACATACAGGTTCATTCAGGATGTCACATTTGTTGGCGGTCGACCGGACTTTGGTTTTAACCTTTGGCTCGGATTCCTGTTGACTGGTCATGGTTCCCTTAATGGTTTTCTGCATTCAAGGGGCCTAAATGACAGCGCGGAATGCCCTTGTGGCTCGACGGGACGAGACATGGCATCATGCTCTCTGTGAATGTTCTCTGTATGATGATTTAAGGGTTATGAATGAGTTCGGTATTTTGAGTGTTAATGGCGGTTTTGATTTAAGTGATTTGCTCTCCAATAGGGATAGAGATAGGAGATTAAATGGGTTCGCAGGTGCAGTATTTTTGAGCCGTCGTCCGATTGTATCCTGAGACTGTCCGATATATGTGTGTGTGAATGTGGTTGGGTTATTGTTCCCCCCGGGGTAACCAGTCCCTGAGCTTCATGGAGCTCTACTGGTAGTGACTTGGTTACGCTGCCTTACCAGAAGTATTTTCTGGTACCACGGGCTTCTGACTTGCAGCGGTCTCAGCCTACTCCTCATTCGCTTAAAGCCCTGTGACAGTGGGGACATATGCTCGCCTGATTTTTATCAAATAAATGCTGCCAAATTGGCAGAAGATGTAGGAATTGACCTCGCTTCCAACACTGAAGAAGCCATTTAATTGAGTATAGACTGTGCCATCTTTTGGTTACCAAACATGCATTCTATTCCAGAGAGCTGTGTTCAAATTTGGGCCACCAACACATGAACATTTTGGAGTTCGAATTGGTAGTACCTCGGGTACGATGTCTGACCAGAGGCTTTTTACTGATACCACGCGTGGTCAGGAGCCCACGGAATTTGTTTCCGTCCTGGCCAGCAGGTACGGCCACCTTGTGGGAGTATCGTGGTGGCTGTGGTTTAATACACAAATGCGGGTAGAGTATTTACTCGACGAGGAGTTGCTTTATACAACCGGGTGCTATGACCTAGAAAGCAGCAGAGGTTTACGATGGGCCTCACTCCCCACCAAAGGAGGGAGTCATATTTACCAAAATAAATATGATTAAAATTTGGTCCTGCGGATATATATCCAACGGGACGTTGATTGATGTTTTTCAATCCATGTGCTTGGCACCGTGTTCTTAAGTCTTCACAGACAGGTGAGCACGTAAAACACTGGTACTTTATTGTACGTATTGGTTGCTTAATGCAGAATGCAATACGTTGATTAATTATATTTTTAAGTTCTAAGTTCGTAACTATAATTGATAAAGATTTGATATGAAATAAATCTTTAAGAACTGCGGCCTTTGACCTGAAGGTAGAAGGAGACCACCAAATGGTATACTTGCGCTTTTACCTTAAATGTAGGCAGAAAATTTCCTTCACGGGTTTCCTTAGCACCAAAAGACGTCATTTAGAACAGTGTGTCATACCACATATACTATTTAAAACAACCGTGGAGAATGGATGAGTGCCTAACAATAGAACTTTTATTGGTTGTGGTGATTTATGTATATTAGCACAACACAAACCATTCGCTTCATCATTTCATTTCTTAGCAAAGCATTTAAGACAAATTTTATTCATTTGACCAATTTTTACTCTGTTTTGCTGAACATAACCAATATTTAGGTTATAATTACAGGCTGATCTATTCCCGTGAGCAATTACTTGATTACGCAAGTGTCCCCACTTGACCCTGAACCATTACACTGGCACAGACGAAGTCAGTGTAATTGTTCAGAAATATATACATTCAGACGAATTAAAGAAATTCTTCTGCAGAATATATTAAAAGAAAATAATTCACACAACAATAGCCCCTATGTGTAGTAGAGAAAAAAAAGACAATTCTGGGAAAAAGAAATACAGAATAGTCATTGATTATAGGAAACTTAATGAAAACACAATTTATGACAAGCACCCAATAACAAATTTATACACTCTACTAAATAAACTAGGCAGAGCTCAATACTTCACATCCCTCGACTTATCAAAGGGATTTCACCCAATATTGGTAAGAGAGGAAGATAGACCAAAAACAGCACTTTCCACACCATCTGGTCATTACGAATTCATTATCAAAAGCTCAAAATACAAGTAGATAAATGCGACATAAAGAAACACAATTTTTAGGACATGTCCCAACTACCAAATTCATGAAGCCAAATCCGAATAAGGTTTCAATCATTCAGGGTTTAAAGTTACTAAAGAATCCTAAACAAATCAAGTCATTCTTAGAAATGACCGGCTTTTATCCAAAATTCATAAGAGATTATATTAAAATAACATACCCTATGACAAAATATCTTAAAAATAGACAGTCAATTAATTTGTATGACCCAAATTACATACATGCATTCGAAAAACTCACAGATATCATAACCAATTCACCAATTCTAAGATATCCAAAAGCAACGCTTGCTCAACATAAAATAATATATATGGATGCGCCATGAATAACTTTTGTAAGTTCAGTTGTTTAACCTTTATCTTAACATTAAGTTCGCCTACAAATACGTTTTTTTATTAAAAATACTTTTAATAACAACTAATCGTGTTAGTTACTTATTCTAAAGTAAATCTACAAATTTTTGTTATACGTTATGTTGTACGTTCTTTTTTATGGCAACACGCTGGGAGCATTCGACGCCAGATTCCCTGGCATGGGCCCGTGAGGTTCTGACTTTTTTTTTTTGCTAGCGAGTCGCTGCTATCGTTCTGTACTTGACTCTCTAGCAAGCGGTTGTGAGTGCTCTTGAATGAGATGTGTGACGTGAAAGCTAAGATCTTATTAAAAGCATGGCGTTGTGATTATATAGAAATTAAGTTAACAGCAACGAAATATAAATAGGAAGCATAAAAAATGAGTACCAACTGAAATCAAGATTAAAGCTGGCTGCGTTATACTTTTTAGCTCGATGATCAACATTTGACTGACTCTTCTCACTTTATTTTCTATTAATATACACACAAACTTATTATATATTACACAATACCTAAAAATATACTTCTCATAAAATAAGCAGACAGTGGCTTATTTTCTACATACTACTTATATACTTCTCTATACGTATGTACTACACTCATATACTGTTCTATACTTATATATACTGAAGTGGACTGATTAAACCAGCTGCTGTAAACAAACTGGTTGACAGATCGCGCTCATTTGTGACATAGTAATTAAGGACAGTCCTGCTAGCATACAGAAAAAAAAAAAAACCTAAACGACACTTAACGCGGGCAACTTAAATGACAAATTCCGGGTACTTTATCAAGGACATTGTAAGGGATACCAATAAGGAGACAAATAAAGAGGTCCTTGATAAATTTTCGAGGTTGGGAGAAGATGTAGCTGAACTGAAAAAACAGAATATTCAGATGAAAGTCGAGTTAGAGCAACTAAAAGTGGAAAAGGAAGCTGACCGAAAGCGGATTGCGCATATGGAACAGCATATCAAAGGCAAGAACTTGATATTCAAAGGGTTGCCAGCTACCATGGCAGTTCATGAAGAAGTGAAGAGGGTATGTAAAGAGTGCTTACAGTTACCGTCGGTCTCAGTGGTGAAAGCAACAAAAAAGATTGCGGAGCGAGGTGGTACAGTGGCTGCGTTGGTTGAGTTTGACTCGGAAGAGGGTTTGCTTTCGGTTTTGAAACGCACAAAGAAGCTGGCAGGTTTATCAATCTACATATAGCGCGATCTCAATGCGGACCGCCAACTAAACAAAAGAGAGATGCTGCAGCTTAAATTGGCGATATTGGCTACAAACAAACAACATCCGATTTTGGTGAGGGATGACAGCTAAAAATCAAAAATAAATTTTTTAGGTGGAACCACGAAAAAGAGTTGATGCAAGACCAGCAGGAAGGTACAAATGCTCTCAGGGAACTGTATAGAAATGACGCTAAATTGATTTCTATAGATTATAAATACTGGGTCGACAAGCTCCAAAAAACTAATATAAGCACCTTGTCAATATTTTTCAATACTTGCGGCAAAATGATGTATTTGCATTAATTGAAACACACATCACTGTTGATAGGGTAGTACAGGCAACTAAATACTTTAATGGATTTCATACATATTGGAAACCAGCTACGAGAAGTAGCCAAAATGGAAGACCTAGCGGTGGAATGGTCATTGGAATTAAAAAGGATATAAGAAATAGAGGAATAAAGCATGTGTACCGTACTGTAAAAGGAATTGGATATATTAGAGTACTAGCG
>JBAMAW010001227.1:0-10952 GCA_037043295.1 Amiota minor
CATGTAAGTTACTAATAAACATTTATTTCAATATTCGGTGATAAGTCTTCACTTAATGATTACGGCCGAGCCGGCAAACCTATACAACTGTGACTAAGGTCGTCGTCCAAAGTCATTTAATTCAATTGCACTATTGAGGAGGCTTCAAGTAATAGTTTTTAAGTTGAACTATGGTAAATTTGCTTGGTTGTCGAAAACATAAAAATGCTTACGAGATGTTTGGCGGCTGATAAGTTTTGTGGAATTAGCATAGGAACATGTATGGGCAGCTCTCAAAGCTGATGTTCGATTCGAGAATGGAGTATCGCGACAATGGAGTTAAGACGACAACGAAGACGATCTTTAAGTTTATGAATAAAACATTTCCGAACGTAAACAGACGGACATTAAAATGAACATAAGGACAGACCTGACTACCTACCTAGAAACAGACGTGGGACAGTAGCAACTACAACTGTTTTACAAGCTTCAAAGCGTTTTCACTTCACTTCTTACAAGCTGCCAGCCAAAGCATGTTTTTGCCAGTTCAACCACATGCAACCAACCGACGATATATGGATGTAGTATGTATGTCTGTCCAATGTTCCAGGAAACAATTCAGTTGAGTCGATTCAACTAGAAGAGTGGTGAAGTTGCATTGGAAGTAAATTTTCATTGGACGCGCGATAGTTGGTTTTGGTATACATGTTTGTATATAGAGATGTGCTTGGGTGTGTAAAGCTTGCATAGTGTGGCAGTTTATTAAAATGGCAATAAATCAGTGAGGCAAGCAAGCAAGCACCCACAGTAGCATCGGTGGCGCAGCATGTGAAACAATTTGAGGGCGTCTTGGTGCTTGCATACTTCCCCTGTTCTGGCTGCAATCATCACTTCGATCGTCTTTTTATACTCTTTATTGCTTTTGGAAGCGCACAAACATTTCCTTTCATCTCATCTTTCGTTTTTTTTTTTTTTATTTCAAAAGATGCTCTACTTCCGTTAGGTTTAGGTTTTGATGGTATTTGAAGGTGCTTCCTTGTTGGCCTCCTCGATCGATTTATGACAACCAAAAACCCTTTTTGATAATATTTTGTCTTCCATCTTTTCTTTGAAGCTTAGTAATAATTTGATGACTTTGTCATTTAGTGTTGACCCACAGCTTTTGGCAAAATAGGAACAATTTGATTTTGAAGATGTTTGCTCCAATAAGGAAATGAGTTTCTTTACTTGAGGCACTTGGAAAAGTGACTAAATTGCATTTGGATAGAAGTGAAGAAATTATACATACAATATTTTTTTTTCTCATTGAACCAAGCTCTGCCGTCAAGGCAGACATCAGTCGAACTGAATCGTTTTTTATTTGAACTCCTTGGCCACCATCAAGCGTCGTTGACAATCCTTTCGTTGACACACCTGATGGAAAATTACAATTCAGCATGTTAGCCTCAATTTTGGTGCTGTTGGAGAGAACCGATGTATTTTTGTGGTGTTGTTGTTGGCTGCTATTGTTGCTATTTGTACTATATGAATTATTACCTAATACGGTGGCGGGAGTCATAGCAATTGAAGTTGCTGTTGGATTTATGCTATTAAAACTGCGTGACCGATAGCTGTCGCAATACAATAAATTTGATTGAACTTGATGATTAGATAAGAATTATAATTTACACTTACTGTCGGGCGAGTGCATATGGTCGTAAGAAATCTAACACTTTAAAGTACTTCCACTTCACATTGGTATTTGCATTCTGTTTAGATCTTTTCAATTCGCGGCAATACTGATCCCGCTTTCCATTTCGCTTTACATTGTGTCTCTGAAATGATGAAAATAATGTTATAATAATGAGGACATACTCGTAAATTTACTTAATCTCTTAGAGAACAAATTTACCACGCCAGTCAACTTGATCAGCGATTTCAAACCATTTGACATCTTTGCGCTGGATGCTGCGATAATGCTCATGCTTTGGATTGAAGAGCGCTTGCGCTTGTGATACCAATGATATTAGTATCATCTCTTTAGGTATTGAGACAATATCCTCGGGCATTACTTGTGCTAAATCTCCAATGCTGCTGAGATTCACGATTTCCTCATCCTGCTCAGTTACTGATGACTGCGTCTCTAGGTGACGCTCTTGATGTTGTTGTTGAATTTGCCGCCGCCGTGCTGTTCAAAGTTACGGTGTGCATTGTGTGTAGTATTATATTGTTTGTGGACAATGCCGCATGCCACAAATCAAATATAAAACTAAACAACATTAAATCGTCTTTTTTGCCTCCAAATACTACTGCTCTTCTACAACCATTGGATCAAGGCATTATCGATTCATTTAAGAGGGAGTATCGACAGCAGCTTATCGCTATAGAACGAGGCAAAACTGTTAAGCAGTTCTTACAAGAAGTGTCTCTTCTCAGCGCACTGAATTTCATAAAGAAAGCTTGGGATTTAGTAAAAGTTGAAACAATTTCAAATTGTTTTAAAAGAGTAAGTGAGAGAAAGAATAGGATAGATTATCAAATCAAAACATAACTTATATTTTCTAGGTAGGATATCTCGAGAAGGCATCACCTTCAGCTGTAGAATCTGAAACGGTGGCAGACTTACCAATTGATATCAGCAATGTGTATGCACATTGCGATAGCGACATCCAATGCTATGGAGAATTAGATGACAATGAAATAATTGAACTCGTTAATCAAGACAACTGTGAGGATGACAGCAGTGGCTCAGATAGAATGCTGCCAAATCGAGAGTGCAAAAGAAGTCGAAAAAGTTCCTTCGACAAAAAAATTATTTTGTACTCTCCGCACTTTGGAAGTATTTGCCACAGCACATGACTTACAAGAAGATTATAATTCTATCCAGGAATTAGAAACGAGACTGCATCAATTTACTGTAAAAATAAGAAACAGTTAAAAATTACTGACTATTTCAATGCTTAAAGTTAAGATTTAATTATATATTTCTAAACATTACTTTACTTTCATAAAACTTTAATTAATTTGAATTTTCACTCAATACGTTTTGTTCTGTTGCGCAATTCGCTGACAAATTGCGAAAGATTACTGCTAACCGAATTCGACTGTATTACAATGAACTATAATATTAATTTTGGTTGTCGGCGCTTTACTTGTGGTTATTAATGTGGCATGTAATGTGGATGTTATTACCAAAAGATTATGATTTCTTACTCTTGCAACATGAACATGTATGTAAGTAGGTATGTATGCATATGTGAAGTTCCTGCTGAGTGTGTTTGGGTTTACTAGGTCTGGAATGTGATTTTAGATTTTTTTTATTTAAGTCTGATTATTACTATCAAGAAATTATAAAGTCATGCTGGAAGACGTCGTCGTTCGAACATGGTCTAGTACAGTGAATGCCAAGATTACGTTCAGCTAGAGTGGAATCGTCAGAACGGAGCTTCGATGATCTGAGAGAGTCATCATCACGAGAAAATAATTGAAGTGATTGTGCTTTGGTGTACCGCTTTGTCTGTTGGGTTTTTCTTTTTTTTTTTTTTGTCAAAAGAAACCTCTTTAGTTGATTTCATGAAAGTTTTGCTCTTAAGTGGTTCGCTTTTGACATCTTCTTCCAATTGATTGCCTTGATAATGCGTTTTGTTTGTTTGGCAATTCGCAGACCAGCGGCAGACTGACTGACAATGAATGACTGAAAGTGATCAATGTATGTGCTCAATAAAAACCATTTTGAAAACTTCGTCAATAAATTCCTAATGCACCAAAAATATCCATTAAAAACGAAAACAACAGCACACAGCATAAGTAACAGTAGCAGTGGCAGTAAAGTTCCAAGTCCCAAGTACCATGTTTGTTCATCTGGGCAGTGACCAGACAATTTGACGTTTTTGTGATGACTTCATTGCTCTCATCGGTTCCTCCGATCGTCGTTCATTTAAGTGAGTCACGCTTAGTTGTAGTCCATTTTTGGTATTTCAATTAAATTTTTTTATGACAACATCAAAACTCCATCATAACTCGAATTGATGACTTCAGATACTTTGGGATTGTCTGTCGATCGACAGAACACACTCTTCATCCTATTCTAGTCTCAAGTGTCCTTTTGTCGCAGAAGTAAGTCTCCAGGCAGACATTCCAAATAATTTTTTTGTTTTCTTAATGTTCACCATTAGTCGGGTTCGGCAGTTCACTTTTTGTATCCTAGTGCAGTGCTCTTTGCTTCGACTTCGTCTTCAACTTCGATTTTGACTTCCCTTTGGGTTGTCTTAGTTTCTGCGCCGATAATGATGTGTGAGCCCGGAATTTTGCACGCGGCGAGGTTTCTTTTTGACTTTGAAGTTGTCTCTAGTAAACTATTCGTTTGCAGGACAAGAACATTCCAATTTATAATTTCATTTAATAAAGTTGGCATTTTCCAACAAAATCGTGCGCTGCCAAGTGGTGAAGACTCAGAACTCAATCCGTTGATATTTTGATGTTGATGGCTTGATATTAACTTGGAACCCAAAGAGTAGATCATTTAGCAGAGAAGGTGTTATATCTTCACCCTCTGCAACTGCAATGCTTGCTGTTCTCGTAAAAAACGAAGTATGAATCGCGGGATTCTTAAGTTTTGTTTTGTTCGTCGTAAAAAAGTGTGCGAAAGATTTGAGAATTTTGCACTTTTTGAATGAATCCCACCGAAATGAATTTTTCTGTTGGGGCACTAAAATTAAATAATCTTCTTCTGCACATATGATTAAAGATCCGCTCACATTAATCTTATAAATTGCAAATTTAGAGGATTTCCTTTTCTTTACATTCTTCTTCGACACGTGTTTTGCAAATTCCTTCCTTAAATCGAAATCGCTTTACATGGCTCGTCTTTGTTCTCTATCTAGGTTGCTGCTTATCAGAAATGGTAAATCTGAAAAATTTAAAGAAAATAAAATTCTTTGACTAAAAACCTCCTGTCAGGACATGTGCCACTCGCTCATTTTACTCACCATGAACGATTCTGCGTAATTCTCTTTCCTTCTTCTCCAACTCCTTCGAAGTACGTTTATCTTTGTGAAATTGCTTTAAACTAAGCTCTAAATGGCACACAAAGCACTTTTTCACGTTATCCTTCTTCCATTTTATGTGTATCCTCGCTAAAAGTTCATTCAATTCTCGCAAATAAACAACAACACGAATAACAAGGAGCAAGGATAACAGAATAACAACTTTGTCAACCGAAATATATAACAAAGTGTAATTTTTCGTAACTAACACTATCTTTGCCTCTAAACGAATACCCTTTCGCTGATACTAAGCTATTCCATCCCCTTCCCTCATTCACGGAAGGAGTATAAATAGTAGAATAAAAATAGAAAAAGAAAGCAAAGGAAAGTGTCGCTTACCGAGAGAAAAGTACATTTTTCAAATGTTTTCCAAACGAACGAAACGAGTAAACATCCAACAATAACATCCGGAACCAAGGCAATAGTACATTTGTGTAGGACATGTGAGACTTATTGTTACCATGTATGTTTATTGAGTGGGAGGATGTTTAGTGTAACAAGCAGTAGTTTTGCATCGTTTGCGGTCCTTTTGTTTTCTGGCCCATTTGCGATTTTTTTAAGCGTATCTAGTTGTAAATTTGGCGATTAGCACCCCCTTTATCCATCCCATTGCAGCAGGGAGATTTAGTGTTGTGCGTGTAGGTTCATATTTTCCGTGCTTATTTCCCCCCAAAGGCCAAAAGAAATTCCCGACATTGAAGCAGCTGGAATCCATTGTCGTTTTGGAAATTTCACAGATTAAAAATGTGTTTGAAATGTGGTGCATTTGATGATTTACATAAAGTAAAAGCCCAAATTCAAATCACGCTCACACTTTTCTCCAAAACTATCCAGATTTATTTCTTTCGAAAAATCCTTTGGCTTTGTGTTTTGTGCTTCTATTTACACCAGAACAACTAAATACATCGAGTTTGAGTGGAAACAATATTCCTTCACAGTCTTCTTGGATGTCAAGCAGCCTTTTGATGGGGCCTAGAAGTTGCTGCATAAAATGAAAGTGCTCCTCTCTGTTAAGCAGTTCCAACTTTTGCAGTTTTCTTTAGGGATGCACCTTCTCTGTTGCAGTCAAAGATAAAATATCCACCATCAGGCACATGAGGGCTGGTAGCCCACAAGGTGGCGTTCTCGCCCCAGTTCTCTACTCCTTATACGCCTCCGACATGACGGAAATCAGCGATGACCAAGCTACCTATGCGAATGACAAGGCAATCTATTTGAACTCCAGCACACCGGGCGAAACAGTGGAAAATATGAACATTGGATCATTGGAACATAACAATCAACGTCGCCAAAAGAAAAGGCATCTGTCCAGTTGCATCTTACAATTTAAGCATCATTCCATTGATGGATCAAATCCGATATATTGGTCTGATCATAGATAAACACCTAACATGGCGTACACATATATACAAATGTGGTTGCGGCGCTCTGGTGGCTCTGCGGCTCTTGAAAATAGCTATTTACAGGCTAGAAGAGCTAATGACGCCACGACTCGTGATGCAGATGCGTTCCATGAGCGACCTAATGACAAGTAGTCTCCACCCCCAATGAGCTGACTAAATTGTTTATACAACCCCCGATAAGTTGACGACATTCGGCAGCTCTGGACAAAAGACAAAACGAGAATGACGTCTTCCATCACTTTTTTGTTTTTTTTTTTTTTTTTTGGTATCAAGATTTTTAAAATCAAAGTAAGTTCAAGATATTTCATACTAATGACAATACTTACTTATGTCCGGCGTCCTTTCAACAAAAATCTCAAATCAAAACTCCAAAAAGCCTATATTCAAGACACAGATGCAAAGTGTCGTCTTAAAGTTGACGACATTCGGCAGCTCTGGACAAAAGACAAAACGAGAATGACGTCTTCCATCACTTTTTTGTGTTTTTTTTTTTTGGTATCAAGATTTGTAAAATCAAAGTAAGTTCAAGATATTTCATACTAATGACAATACTTACTTATGTCCGGCGTCCTTTCAACAAAAATCTCAAATCAAAACTCCAAAAAGCCTATATTCAAGACACAGATGCAAAGTGTCGTCTTAAAGTGTCCAAATTGCACATTTCTTCATAAGAGGAACAAGACCAGGCTCAAGCTCTCAAAATCCCATGTAAGTTACTAATAAACATTTATTTCAATATTCGGTGATAAGTCTTCACTTAATGATTACGGCCGAGCCGGCAAACCTATACAACTGTGACTAAGGTCGTCGTCCAAAGTCATTTAATTCAATTGCACTATTGAGGAGGCTTCAAGTAATAGTTTTTAAGTTGAGAAAACATAAAAATGCTTACGAGATGTTTGGCGGCTGATATGTTTTGTGGAATTAGCGTAGGAACATGTATGGGCAGCACTCAAAGCTGATGTTCGATTCGAGAATGGAGTATCGCGACAAAGGAGTTAAGACGACAACGAAGACGATCTTTAAGTTTATGAATAAAACATTTCCGAATGTAAACAGACGGACATCAAAATGAACATAAGGACAGACCTGCCTACCTACCTAGAAACAGACGTGGGACAGTAGCAACTACAACTGTTTTACAAGCTTCAAAGCGTTTTCACTTCACTTCTTACAAGCTGCCAGCCCAAGCATGTTTTTGCCAGTTCAACCACATGCAACCAACCGACGATATATGGATGTAGTATGTATGTCTGTCCAATGTTCCAGGAAACAATTCAGTTGAGTCGATTCAACTAGAAGAGTGGTGAAGTTGCATTGGAAGTAAATTTTCATTGGACGCGCGATAGTTGGTTTTGGTATACATGTGTTGTATATAGAGCTGTGCATAGTGTGGCAGTTTATTAAAATGGCAATGACAAACAAGCAAGCACCCACAGTAGCATCGGTGCGCAGCATGTGAAAGGCATACTTGATGCTTGCACTGTTCTGGCTGCAATCATCACTTCGATTCTATACTCTTTATTGCTTTTGGAAGCGCATTTCCTTTCATCTCATCTTTCGTTTTTTTTTATTTCAAAAGATGCTTCCGTTAGGTTTAGGTTTTGATGGTATTGAATGTGTTGGCCTCCTCGATCGATTTATGACAACCAAAACCCTTTTTGATAATATTTTGTCTTCCATCTTTTCTTTGAAGCTTAGTAATAATTTGATGACTTTGTCATTTAGTGTCTACCACAGCTTTTGGCAAAATAGGAACAATTTGATTTGATGTTTGCTCCAATAAGGAAATGAGTTTCTTTGCACTTGGAGAAGTTAGTCATTGAACCAAGCTCTGCCGTCAAGGTGACAGTCGAACTGAATCGTTTTTATTTGAACTCCTTGGCCACCATCAAGCGTCGTTGACACACCTGATGGAAAATTACAATTCAGCGTTAGTCTTGGTGCTGTTGGAGAGAACCGATGTATTTTTGTGGTTGTTGCTATTGTTGCTATTTGTACTATATGAATTATTACCTAATACGGTGGCGGGGGTCATAGCAATTGAAGTTGCTGTTGGATTTATGCTATTAAAACTGCGTGACCGATAGCTGTCGCAATACAATAAATTTGATTGAACTTGATGATTAGATAAGAATTATAATTTACACTTACTGTCGGGCGAGTGCATATGGTCGTAAGAAATCTAACACTTTAAAGTACTTCCACTTCACATTGGTATTTGCATGTTTAGATCTTTTCAATTCGCGGCAATACTGATCCCGCTTTCCATTTCGCTTTACATTGCTGAAATGATGAAAATAATGTTATAATAATGAGACATACTCGTAAATTTACTTAATCTCTTAGAGAACAAATTTACCACGCCAGTCAACTTGATCAGCGATTTCTACCCATTTGACATCTTTGCGCTGGATGCTGCGATAATGCTCATGCTTTGAATTGAAGAGCGCTTGCGCTTGTGATACCAATGATATTAGTATCATCTCTTTAGGTATTGAGACAATATCCTCGGGCATTACTTGTGCTAAATCTCCAATGCTGCTGAGATTCACGATTTCCTCATCCTGCTCAGTTACTGATGACTGCGTCTCTAGGTGACGCTCTTGATGTTGTTGTTGAATTTGCCGCTGGTCTTGCAACTGCGCTACCGTGCTGTTCAAAGTTACGTTGTGCATTGTATGTTTTCATTTTATATGAAATTAGTTTTTCTTTTAGCACTGCGAAATAACAAAAACAAATTGACATCCCAAGAGCCGTGGGTTCGAATCCCGCCCAAGGCAAGTCTTGTCCTGCACCTTTCTAATTTCCTCTTTTCCTTCTTAACTTTCCCCTGATCTGAAGGCCTCTGTCGCTATTGCTCATAATAAATACTAGGTTATAATTTATAATTTTAATCTTAGTTCTAATAAATAAATAAAACAAAAACAAATGCCCTCTGCACCGAAAGTCAATACCCAGCTGTTTGCAATTGCTAAGGTGGCGCCAACTGATGTGTTGAATTTGGTGAATATAATGTACCCACCGGAAATGGGTCATTTTGCAATATTTATGGTGAAGTTTTTAAAGCACAGACAATTTCATTTCCGCTTATCCAGTGTGGGTGCACTTTTCTATTCTGGCGTGGCGGATTCACTCGAAAAATAATCCAATTAAATCTGGGATATAATAGCACTATGAGTAGCAGCACCTCAAATAAGTTATGTTCGTCTTTGAAGTAGCACATTGTCAGTGCACGACGTTAAAAAAAACCTAACGGTATAATTTGCAGAAATTGTGCAGTTCAGCAAAACCTAAATAGATCCAGAAACTCAAGCTCTCTATGACGCAATAAACAATTTAATAAAAAAATTCAAGGTTAATACTAAAATATTAAATTTTTCATCGAATATCGTCATCATGATCATCATAGGCGTCATCTACATGCATACTTAGAATACATATCACATACTTCAATTATTGCATCAGAATTATGGATTATATAAATTTTTCAAAATCAAGCTGCAAAGGCTGACTGCACACTTGCAGACATGGGCTATGTGCCCAAGATTCGCCTTGGATCGAAAAAAATCTAAAAGGTCACATAAACAAGGTGAATTCCGTGAATTTTCCAGGTGACTCACGTTATTGCGTCACCGGGTCATTAGATGGCAAGCTAATAATCTGGGAAGAAAGTTCAGATTATCCACTGCGTTCAGCATGGGTCATGACAGTTGCCTTCTCACCTTCATTCAATTTTGTTGCCTGCGGTGGCATGGATAACCAGTGCACAGTATATGACGTTAATAATCGTGATGCATCTGGTGTGGCTAAAATGACGCGAGAACTGGTTGGCTATGAAGGCTTCTTAAGCTCCTGTCGTTTTCTAGATGATACTCATCTGATCACTGGCTCAGGTGAAATCAAAATGTAAGTTATTTGCATGCTATGTTCCTACTCAGTCATTTGTGTTTAGATACATATAATCGAGCTACGACGGGATAGGTGAACCAATGAGCGACGTCTAGTTCAAAACTAATCGCTCTAATCTAATTATAAACATTGCATAAAACTCGGAAGGAATCATATAGGGCATAGTTTGTTGTGCTAAGGGAATGAAATTTCTAGTTGTACAACTAAAGACACAGAAACTTGTAAAGAGACCTCTAACATTTTGATATTAAATATAAAGATTTTCAGCTGGCAACGTCAGTTCTTCGAGGTTGAGTTTGAAAGCAACGTTGAACTAGTAGAGTAGCACTCTAGCAAACGATTAAAGTTTCTTTTCGTCAAGGTTTAAATTCATAGACAATGGCCAAAAATTTGTATCACAAATATTATGAAAAATGTTGAAGCAAACTTTTATTTTGAAAGACGCAATATATCCCTTGTTTGAGAAATTAAATTCCTGAATATATTTTTTTTTTTTTTGCATCAATATAAAATACAACATCATTACAGGTTGTATTTGCTGACAACCTAGAAATGAAAACTTATCGTCGGGGAGCAACCACAGTAAGAACAGAAGGGAATTTAGAAACAGCAGCTGACTTAGCACAAGCTGTGC
>JBAMAW010001228.1:0-29671 GCA_037043295.1 Amiota minor
CGTAACTAACCATCGGTGGACTACAATCCTACAAGTTCCGTCCGTAGGATAGGAGTTTGGTCGCAGGATCCCCAGTAGAACTCAAAAAAGATGAAATCCGGATCAACAGGAGGGGTGGCCACATCAATAACATTAATGTAAGTTAGTGAATAAGATATTAAAATTGAAAAAATAAGAATAATAAAGAGTGAAAAAAGTAAAAGAAAATTTAAAAAAAAAAAAATTTTAGAAGCAAATATTTTAAAGAAAAATAAAATAAAAATAAAACGAAATAAATGAACATAACAGAAACATAAAACAAAAAAATCATATTGTAACTCAAATTAAAACACCGCAATTGTGGTATAACTAACTCCAACTCTGCGAATCCTAAGGGATCCTCCAGGGTAGAAGGAGAGAACCATCCACTGGTTTTAAAACAAAATAAAAATTAATATATTATAAGTAAATTAAGGGGGTATTCTGGTCTAGATCCCTAGTTTTTGGATATTTTTCAAACTAGGATAAAAAAAATTAAAAACATTTTTAGCATCCATTTTTTTATATAATGTTTATTGATTTTTAAAGTATATAAAAAAAATTTAAAAAAGAAAAAAAGTCAAAAATTCATCCAATGACAGGCTGGTGAAGTGGGGGTTGCCATTCAAAGGGTGCTCCCTGGTTGACATGATTCCAACCTTTGTAGTGATCTAAATCAAACAAAGAAAAAAAATTCTCAATCAGTAAAGATGTCTCTATCGTTTGTACCTCAATATTAATTTTTTAAAAATACTTGGAATTAAAATTTTTCAAAATCCAAGGGTAAGACGATAAAGAAATGTATAAAGAAGAATCTCACAAAATTTCAAAGGAATCGGTCAGATAGAACTTGAGATATCGTGTCAACCACCTCAAAAAAAGGAGTTTTGAGAAAAACGCGTTTGAAGTTTGAGAAAGATTTCCAGTAGAATAACTCAGGTAATAATATTGGCACATGTACTATATATATATATATATATATACACATAAAGAGCTCGAGTCGGATATAAAAGAATTTCTGGAAAAAATGAATCCTCAAGTTACCCGGTAACATCTGCCGTTCATTGTGTGATCACTCCGATCGGCCGGCTTAGATGCCACGTCACAAAATCCGCTGTATCTCCCAAAATATTTCGAATTTTGAAAAATTCTTTTAAGAGCATATTTTTGAAAGTCTAAGCTTAGAAAAAACAATTTTTTCAATTTTCTAGACCAGAATACCCCTTAAGATAAATATAATTTTTTCCCTCACACTACACAATTTAAAACAAAAAAACAGGAAACAAAAACAGATTATCTCACATTGACACAAATACATTTTTTCGATAAATTAGTGCATGACTTGAGAAAGACAACTTTTATTCGATCGATCTATGGCAAATCAGAATAACTTAATTAGACCTCCGAAAATCAACGTTGAAGCCTTAAGAGAACAACCACCCCACTTAAACGAGGCTTTTGTACAAAGACAACAACTTAAACTGGCAGACTATCAACAAAATAGAAACATGAACCAATTGTTGGCACAGCAACTTCCCAACTTAGTTCGCAATATTATAAACCCTAACCAAAATTTTAACGACGTGAATGATCAGGTTATAAATGAAGGACACCGCAAATAATTTAGCTGACTTGGGCCGAATACCAGATTTAGTGAAAAGCTTAAGGGAATTTTCTGGGGAACCATCCGAATTTAGCTCCTGGAAGAATAGTGTAGATCGGATTCTTGGAGCTTACGCATCAACAGTTGGTACACCAAAATATTTTAGTATCCTACATACAATCAGAAATAAAATAGTCGGTAACGCAGATACGGCCCTCGAGTCATATAGTGTGCCTCTTAATTGGAGTGCTATCTCCAAATGCCTTACACTACACTACGCAGACAAACGTGACTTAAGCACGCTAAAGTAGCAAATGACCATGTTAGTACAGGGAAATAATCAGTCGTTGGAAGATTTTCATCAAGCTGTTTATCAAAACTTATCTCTGATTTTGAATAAGATAGGTTGCATGGAGTTATCTAGAGATAGTCACCAACTCATGACGAAATTATACCGCGACAAAGCACTGGACACCTTCGTGCGAGGGTTAAAAGGTGACTTACCACGTCTACTAGGGTTGAAAGAACCAGTAGAACTCTCGTCAGCACTACACTTGTGCTTGAAGCTAGAAAATCAAGACTATCGAACGAATGTTGCCATGAATAAAAATCCACAGACCCACTTCAGAAACCCGAATACAAAACCCATACCAGCACCTCGTACTTTTCAGTTTAGTAACAATTCCAACTATCGCCAACCACCTGCAGTTCCTCCGAGAAATTCGTTAACCCAACAACAATCCACTTTATTCCGACAAAACAATATGACCTTTCGACAACAACAACCAGTCAATACTCCTTGGCTACGCACAAACGATTATGGACACAGACCATTTATCACACCAAGACAGAATTTCAACTACCAGGGCCAACCTTACCAATCTGTAGCTCCACCTCGCCCAATGGCACCCAAACCCCTGCCGCGCCCAGAACCAATGGACGTGGACCCCAGCATCCGAACTAGAATGGTCAATTACATGAATAGACCTCCTCAATTCGAAACAGGCAAAAGACCACACGGTCCAACAAACCAGCCCGACAAAAGGCATAGAAAATTTAATATCCAGACAGACGAGATTAGACAAGTAGAACCAACAAGTGCTAGAGATTATTCCACTATGGCAGAACATAAAGACGCAATTTCCCAACATGACAATGAAAATGATTATGATGAAACCTTGACTCAATACGCTGAGCAAATAGATGATGTTGACAGTTACGATTACACTCAATATGAATATTCTGACCTCAATTTTTTAGAATAAAGAACTGCTCACCGGCTCCAACAGAAATTATATCCAACCAAAATTTGTAGAAAATCCAGTACTCAATGAGAAACCTTTTGATGCCGTAACTGTTGGTGGCAGTATTAGAATCACTCAACACAAAATGGCTAACCTATTTAACAGACCCGATATCGTAGTAAAGTTCTTCCTACTACCTACACTAAAAACTTTTGAAGATATACTAGGAAATGACAGCCTCAAAGAATTAGGAGCAGTAATTGATAGTAGCAAAAACCTGATGAAGATCAAAAATAGTATTAGTATTCCCATTAAAGAAAAAAAAACTTGAATCAATAAATATAGTAATTCTTCGTACAGACCATATGACTCAAAAACAGAAAGGAGAATTAGACCAATTACTTAAAAGATACCCGAATCTATTCGCTGACCCCAATGAAAAACTGACCTGCACAACAAATGTGTATATTCCAGTCTATTCAAAATTCTACCAATTCCCAATGTTCCTAAAAGACGAGGTAAACAAACAAATCAAAGAACTTTTAGACGACGGAATTATCCGTCCATCCCGATCACCGTATAATTCACCAGTGTGGATTGTACCCAAAAAAATTAGATGCCTCTAAAGAAAAAAAGTATCGAATGGTCATTGACTATCGAAAACTAAACAATATAACAATCGCTGACAAATATCCAATACCCGAGATAAACGAGGTATTAGCTCAACTGGGTGACAATAAACATTTTTCAGTACTAGACCTCAAAAGTAGTTTCCACCAAATTCCTCTGAAAGAAGACGACATTGAAAAAAGTGGAAAATATGAGTTTACACGACTCCCATTTGGATTAAGAAATGTCCCATCAATATTTCAACGAACTCTCGATGACATTCTTCATGATCATATCGGTAAGATATGCTTCATTTACATAGACGATATCATTATTTTCAGCAAAAATAATGAATCTCATTCCAAGAATTTGGAAACAATTTTCCAAACTTTACAGGAAGCCAACATGAAATGTCAACTTGATAAATGTGAGTTTTACAAAAACAAAGTTGAGTTTCTAGGCTTCGTAATATCAGACGAGGGTATCGAGACAAACCCGAGCAAAATAGCAGCGATTGCAAATTACCCATGTCCCAAGACATTGAAAGATTTAAGATCTTTCCTTGGACTTTCCAGCTATTATAGGAGATTTATCAAAGGATTCGCTAAGATGGCAAAACCACTTAGCTCCATTTCAAGAGGGGAAGACGGGCGAGTGTCCGAAAGAAAGTACGCAAAGAAATTTGTCAAACTTGACCAAGAAGCAATAGAAGCCTTTAACAAAATAAAAAATGCTCTAGTATCACATGAAGTAATACTCCGCTATCCCGATTTTAAAAAAGAATTTCATTTAACAACTGATGCTTCCAACTTTGCGATAGGAGCTGTTTTATCACAAAACAAACAGCCAATATGTTTCCTCTCAAGAACGCTTGCTAAAGCAGAAGAAAACTATGCTACAAACGAAAAAGAAATGTTAGCCATATTTTGGGCATTAAAAGTCCTCAAAAATTACCTCTACGGTAAAGCGAAAGTCAAGATCTATACAGATCACCAACCCTTAACACATTCTCTCAGCAGCTGGAATGGAAATGCTAGAATAAAACGATGGAAAGCCTATTTAGAAGAATATGACTACTAAATCCTATACAAACTTGGCAGAGACAATGTGGTAGCTGACACATTGTCAAGAATTCCCACAATTAATACAATGAACTCTGTCGCTTCGACCCAACACAGTGATGAGAGTTCAAGTCACAATCTGATACCCCGTATTAAGACACCAATTAATGTATTTAAAAACCAGATATTTATCAGAAAATCAGATGTAGATGATTATAGCTTCAATATTCCATTTCCGACTTTTCACAGACACATCATAACTCGATCGAAATGCACAAACGACGAATTATTAGAAATACTTAAAAAATACTTAAATCCATCGGTAATCAATGGAATTCTGACTTCAGAAGAGATAATGAACCAAATTCAAATTTTATATCCAGCACATTTTAGAAACATAAAAGTAACATTTACCCAGAGTAAAGTAGAAGGCTTGACGAAAGAAGCAGAACAAGATGAAAAAATCCTCAAAATTCATAACAGAGCACATCGCAAACCGCACGAAAATAAAATACAATTGGCGGAGAAATATTATTACCTACGAATAAAACAAAAAATTGCTATCTTAGTTAAACAGTGCCAGACTTGCAAAGAAGAAAAATACGATAGACATCCCACGAATCCAGAAATTAAAGAAACACCAATTCCCGAATACCCAGGACATATAATTCATGTTGACATTTACTCCACTGAAAAGAATTTAGTTTTGACAGCAATAGACAAGTTTTCTAAATTAGCCCAAGGTAGAATTATTAAATCAAAAGCAGTAGAAGATAACAAAAGACCTTTACACGATCTATTATTTTACTATGGCATCCCCAAAGTTGTGGTAATAGATAATGAAAAGTCTCTGAACGCGGCATCAGTAGCCTTCATGATGCAAGATCAACTGGGGATTAAAATTTTTAAAGCATCACCATACAAAAGTACTGTTAACGGACAGGTCGGAAGATTTCACTCCACCCTTTCAGAAAGAATGAGATGTCTCAAAAGAGAGAAAATACATAGAACTTTTAGCGACCTCTTGTACAGAGCAATATAGGAATACAACTATTCCATACATTCCGTAACTAGTAAACGACCCTTAGAGGTTTTCTTTGGCAATAATGTGATCACGAATCCGGAACAATATGAGAAATCTAGACAAGACAACGTCGACAGACTCAGACAAAAACAGATGGTAGACTTGAAGAACCACAACAAACACCGTAATGACGTAAAAACCTACATACCTGGTCAGGAAATATTTGTTAAGATCAACACGAGATTAGGGTCAAAACTATCTTCCAGATACAAAAAAGAAACCGTTAAGGAAGACAAAAATACGACATCGCTGCTGACGTCGTATCCAACAAGCTCAGAGTTCAGTAGGGATAGAATTAATCTAAGTAAATTAGTTGCAAATTTGATTCTGAATAAAGAATATTTAAATTCGGATTCAAATTCATTTCTTGGTTATTAATTAAAAAAGAATTAACTTATACAAAAATTCGTTTGCAGAAGTCGCGTTTCTATTCAATGCAAATATTGCTAATAATTTGGTTCTTAGAGGATTAGCTACGGCATGTTCTACATTTCCTTGTCTAAAGTATTATGCATTGAAAATTCAAATAACCTCCAAGGAGCATCAGTGGAACCGAAAAATCTACTACATAACAAATTTCAGATCTCATCTCTTATGACTTCATTCTGCCCAACATTCTCAACACTAAATTCTAAAGTCGCACAATCATACCCTTTATAAGCATATTTGTTAATGTATTTGACACTCTAAACACTTGTGCAAACTTCAACAAAATGACAATTGAGCTTAGCTAAAAGATACGGATTGAATGGGACCAGAAATCTACTATCAACACGATGCCCATGAAAATCAACTAAAATACTATTTTTACGCCGTCTATATACTATGTAATCTTTCATACTATCTTTTGGGAAAGTTTAAGAGCATTGTCTTCTCGCATGCATACTGAATTAGGACTAAGAACACCATAAGGACCGTAAATCATGTGGTTTCTTACTAAATTAATAATTTAAGATAAGTGTGACGATCTTTTAGATGTAATATTATTGCTTTAAGGTCATTGGAGCGATGTAAATTTTCGCCATTACCTTAATAAATCTGGATTGTATGTGTAGCATGAAAGATTCATGTTGCTACTTTTTGTTATATATTGGAAGCCCTGTTATTTAGTAGCTTGATGGAAAACTCATCTTTCGTCTCGTTCTTCTTTTTATAATGAATTTGCTGATATTCTCCCGACACTATTATTGGTGGAGACTGAGGAGTTTTCCTTTCTTATTCGTACTCAGCCTTTCTATTTTTACTGGGTCTTTTCTGCTGAATCCAATTTATTTCACAGGCAACCACTTAATTTGCTTCTTGTGGAAATTATGTGATATGTTTTGAGGCTTTGATTTCCTTCTTTGAGTAGATGTATCTACCTTTTTTAGCTCCATACAAATTTTTTTCATACTTTCCAGCTTCTTAGCTTGTTGATTAATTGAGGACTCTTAATGGGTTTGTTTGCCCGCCATGATGTCTGGCTTATTAGTTGGTTGCTTTTCGAGGGCCATATTTTCTTCGCCAGGTGGCATTATGACACTTGACAAACTCTTCAGGAGCCCATCTCTTTTAATAGCTGGACAGCAAAAGAAAACCGTTTTTCCTTTCAGTGGATAATATAAGAAATAATTGAAAACTACTGCTAGTCTGTGTTGTAATTTTTTTCCTAGTTGGTAAAATTCTTGTTGCTATTGCTATACTAGAAAAATTGTTGCTTTATTGCTATTCTTGTTACAGAATGAATAACGATTTTATTTAGCTAAAAACAATATGGCGTTCAGAGGTACTTCTGACAAACTATTGTATATACGGAAAGTTCTTGGGCCTAGTACAACTATTACTTTTTGTTCCAGTTATATAGGAACACTTGCGATTAGATACGAAGGGTGATGTTTCAGACCACTACTACCGAAAAGTCATTCAAAATGAATTAATAGAGCTGATTAAGGGAAGTTAGAATCATATCACGCGGAAAGAAATCTAAATATTATTCTGTTATAGTTGAATGCACCTTGGACATTCGTCATCTAGAACAACTTTCACTGACAATACGATTTGTTGACTTATCATTTGGTGACGATAAAATACTTATGAGTATAGCATTTCATAGAATTTATATCAGTCAATGAGTCGACTGGTGAAAGACTGTCTAAAGTTATTATTAACGTTTTAAATTAACATTTTTAATTAAAAAAGAATCAACTGACGCCCGAGCAGGGACCGGCACTGTGCGGCTAAAAAGACAACACGATTCCTAAGTTCGAATACAAGAGAAGTGACAGGACAAAACGCTCCTAAGCTTTCTTGCGATTAAAGTGTTCGGTTATAGTGATACAAACCGTGGCAGCTCATAATTATTAAAGTTATTATACGGTACATCAGCTTCAGGTAGTTCAAGATTAATTTCGTAACTAACCATCAGTGGACTACAATCCTACAAGTTCCGTCCGTAGGATAGGAGTTTGGTCGCAGGATCCCCAGTAGAACTCAAAAAAGATGAAATCCGGATCAACAGGAGGGGTGGCCACATCGATAACATTAATGTAAGTTAGTGAATAAGATATTAAAATTGAAAAAATAAGAATAATAAAGAGTGAAAAAAGTAAAAGAAAATTTAAAAAAAAAAAATTTTAGAAGCAAATATTTTAAAGAAAAATAAAATAAAAATAAAACGAAATAAATGAACATAACAGAAACATAAAACAAAAAAATCATATTGTAACTCAAATTAAAACACCGCAATTGTGGTATAACTAACTCCAACTCGCGAATCCTAAGGGATCCTCCAGGGTAGAAGGAGAGAACCATCCACTGGTTTTAAAACAAAATAAAAATTAATATATTATAAGTAAATTAAGGGGGTATTCTGGTCTAGATCCCTAGTTTTTGGATATTTTTCAAACTAGGATAAAAAAAATTAAAAACATTTTTAGCATCCATTTTTTTATATAATGTTTATTGATTTTTAAAGTATATAAAAAAAATTTAAAAAAGAAAAAAAGTCAAAAATTCATCCAATGACAGGCTGGTGAAGTGGGGGTTGCCATTCAAAGGGTGCTCCCTGGTTGACATGATTCCAACCTTTGTAGTGATCTAAATCAAACAAAGAAAAAAAATTCTCAATCAGTAAAGATGTCTCTATCGTTTGTACCTCAATATTAATTTTTTAAAAATACTTGGAATTAAAATTTTTCAAAATCCAAGGGTAAGACGATAAAGAAATGTATAAAGAAGAATCTCACAAAATTTCAAAGGAATCGGTCAGATAGAACTTGAGATATCGTGTCAACCACCTCAAAAAAAGGAGTTTTGAGAAAAACGCGTTTGAAGTTTGAGAAAGATTTCCAGTAGAATAACTCAGGTATATAGTACTATACACATAAAGAGCTCGAGTCGGATATAAAAGAATTTCTGGAAAAAATGAATCCTCAAGTTACCCGGTAACATCTGCCGTTCATTGTGTGATCACTCCGATCGGCCGGCTTAGATGCCACGTCACAAAATCCGCTGTATCTCCCAAAATATTTCGAATTTTGAAAAATTCTTTTAAGAGCATATTTTTGAAAGTCTAAGCTTTGAAAAAACAATTTTTTCAATTTTCTAGACCAGAATACCCCTTAAGATAAATATAATTTTTTCCCTCACACTACACAATTTAAAACAAAAAAACAGGAAACAAAAACAGATTATCTCACATTGACACAAATACATTTTTTCGATAAATTAGTGCATGACTTGAGAAAGACAACTTTTATTCGATCGATCTATGGCAAATCAGAATAACTTAATTAGACCTCCGAAAATCAACGTTGAAGCCTTAAGAGAACAACCACCCCACTTAAACGAGGCTTTTGTACAAAGACAACAACTTAAACTGGCAGACTATCAACAAAATAGAAACATGAACCAATTGTTGGCACAGCAACTTCCCAACTTAGTTCGCAATATTATAAACCCTAACCAAAATTTTAACGACGTGAATGATCAGGTTATAAATGAAGGACACCGCAAATAATTTAGCTGACTTGGGCCGAATACCAGATTTAGTGAAAAGCTTAAGGGAATTTTCTGGGGAACCATCCGAATTTAGCTCCTGGAAGAATAGTGTAGATCGGATTCTTGGAGCTTACGCATCAACAGTTGGTACACCAAAATATTTTAGTATCCTACATACAATCAGAAATAAAATAGTCGGTAACGCAGATACGGCCTTCGAGTCATATAGTGTGCCTCTTAATTGGAGTGCTATCTCCAAATGCCTTACACTACACTACGCATACAAACGTGACTTAAGCACGCTAAAGTAGCAAATGACCATGTTAGTACAGGGAAATAATCAGTCGGTGGAAGATTTTCATCAAGCTGTTTATCAAAACTTATCTCTGATTTTGAATAAGATAGGTTGCATGGAGTTATCTAGAGATAGTCACCAACTCATGACGAAATTATACCGCGACAAAGCACTGGACACCTTCGTGCGAGGGTTAAAAGGTGACTTACCACGTCTACTAGGGTTGAAAGAACCAGTAGAACTCTCGTCAGCACTACACTTGTGCTTGAAGCTAGAAAATCAAGACTATCGAACGAATGTTGCCATGAATAAAAATCCACAGACCCACTTCAGAAACCCGAATACAAAACCCATACCAGCACCTCGTACTTTTCAGTTTAGTAACAATTCCAACTATCGCCAACCACCTGCAGTTCCTCCGAGAAATTCGTTAACCCAACAACAATCCACTTTATTCCGACAAAACAATATGACCTTTCGACAACAACAACCAGTCAATACTCCTTGGCTACGCACAAACGATTATGGACACAGACCATTTATCACACCAAGACAGAATTTCAACTACCAGGGCCAACCTTACCAATCTGTAGCTCCACCTCGCCCAATGGCACCCAACCCCTGCCGCGCCCAGAACCAATGGACGTGGACCCCAGCATCCGAACTAGAATGGTCAATTACATGAATAGACCTTCTCAATTCGAAACAGGCAAAAGACCACACGGTCCAACAAACCAGCCCGACAAAAGGCATAGAAAATTTAATATCCAGACAGACGAGATTAGACAAGTAGAACCAACAAGTGCTAGAGATTATTCCACTATGGCAGAACATAAAGACGCAATTTCCCAACATGACAATGAAAATGATTATGATGAAACCTTGACTCAATACGCTGAGCAAATAGATGATGTTGACAGTTACGATTACACTCAATATGAATATTCTGACCTCAATTTTTTAGAATAAAGAACTGCTCACCGGCTCCAACAGAAATTATATCCAACCAAAATTTGTAGAAAATCCAGTACTCAATGAGAAACCTTTTGATGCCGTAACTGTTGGTGGCAGTATTAGAATCACTCAACACAAAATGGCTAACCTATTTAACAGACCCGATATCGTAGTAAAGTTCTTCCTACTACCTACACTAAAAACTTTTGAAGATATACTAGGAAATGACAGCCTCAAAGAATTAGGAGCAGTAATTGATAGTAGCAAAAACCTGATGAAGATCAAAAATAGTATTAGTATTCCCATTAAAGAAAAAAAAACTTGAATCAATAAATATAGTAATTCTTCGTACAGACCATATGACTCAAAAACAGAAAAGAGAATTAGACCAATTACTTAAAAGATACCCGAATCTATTCGCTGACCCCAATGAAAAACTGACCTGCACAACAAATGTGTATATTCCAGTCTATTCAAAATTCTACCAATTCCCAATGTTCCTAAAAGACGAGGTAAACAAACAAATCAAAGAACTTTTAGACGACGGAATTATCCGTCCATCCCGATCACCGTATAATTCACCAGTGTGGATTGTACCCAAAAAAATTAGATGCCTCTAAAGAAAAAAAGTATCGAATGGTCATTGACTATCGAAAACTAAACAATATAACAATCGCTGACAAATATCCAATACCCGAGATAAACGAGGTATTAGCTCAACTGGGTGACAATAAACATTTTTCAGTACTAGACCTCAAAAGTAGTTTCCACCAAATTCCTCTGAAAGAAGACGACATTGAAAAAACTGGAAAATATGAGTTTACACGACTCCCATTTGGATTAAGAAATGTCCCATCAATATTTCAACGAACTCTCGATGACATTCTTCATGATCATATCGGTAAGATATGCTTCATTTACATAGACGATATCATTATTTTCAGCAAAAATAATGAATCTCATTCCAAGAATTTGGAAACAATTTTCCAAACTTTACAGGAAGCCAACATGAAATGTCAACTTGATAAATGTGAGTTTTGAAAAAACAAAGTTGAGTTTCTAGGCTTCGTAATATCAGACGAGGGTATCGAGACAAACCCGAGCAAAATAGCAGCGATTGCAAATTACCCATGTCCCAGACATTGAAAGATTTAAGATCTTTCCTTGGACTTTCCAGCTATTATAGGAGATTTATCAAAGGATTCGCTAAGATGGCAAAACCACTTAGCTCCATTTCAAGAGCGGAAGACGGGCGAGTGTCCGAAAGAAAGTACGCAAAGAAATTTGTCAAACTTGACCAAGAAGCAATAGAAGCCTTTAACAAAATAAAAAATGCTCTAGTATCACATGAAGTAATACTCCGCTATCCCGATTTTAAAAAAGAATTTCATTTAACAACTGATGCTTCCAACTTTGCGATAGGAGCTGTTTTATCACAAAACAAACAGCCAATATGTTTCCTCTCAAGAACGCTTGCTAAAGCAGAAGAAAACTATGCTACAAACGAAAAAGAAATGTTAGCCATATTTTGGGCATTAAAAGTCCTCAAAAATTACCTCTACGGTAAAGCGAAAGTCAAGATCTATACAGATCACCAACCCTTAACACATTCTCTCAGCAGCTGGAATGGAAATGCTAGAATAAAACGATGGAAAGCCTATTTAGAAGAATATGACTACTAAATCCTATACAAACTTGGCAGAGACAATGTGGTAGCTGACACATTGTCAAGAATTCCCACAATTAATACAATGAACTCTGTCGCTTCGACCCAACACAGTGATGAGAGTTCAAGTCACAATCTGATACCCCGTATTAAGACACCAATTAATGTATTTAAAAACCAGATATTTATCAGAAAATCAGATGTAGATGATTATAGCTTCAATATTCCATTTCCGACTTTTCACAGACACATCATAACTCGATCGAAATGCACAAACGACGAATTATTAGAAATACTTAAAAAATACTTAAATCCATCGGTAATCAATGGAATTCTGACTTCAGAAGAGATAATGAACCAAATTCAAATTTTATATCCAGCACATTTTAGAAACATAAAAGTAACATTTACCCAGAGTAAAGTAGAAGGCTTGACGAAAGAAGCAGAACAAGATGAAAAAATCCTCAAAATTCATAACAGAGCACATCGCAAACCGCACGAAAATAAAATACAATTGGCGGAGAAATATTATTACCTACGAATAAAACAAAAAATTGCTATCTTAGTTAAACAGTGCCAGACTTGCAAAGAAGAAAAATACGATAGACATCCCACGAATCCAGAAATTAAAGAAACACCAATTCCCGAATACCCAGGACATATAATTCATGTTGACATTTACTCCACTGAAAAGAATTTAGTTTTGACAGCAATAGACAAGTTTTCTAAATTAGCCCAAGGTAGAATTATTAAATCAAAAGCAGTAGAAGATAACAAAAGACCTTTACACGATCTATTATTTTACTATGGCATGTAGCAGCCAAAAACAATACTACCAGCTCAGAATACCTGGCGAGATTTCTAGCGCTGAAAGAAAAGCTCTGGGATATAAATTGGCTCTACACAGATGGGTCAAAAACACAACATAATACTGCATTCGCTGTTGTCGACAATTCCGAAAAGATCATAGTTGGGGGTTCCCTCCCACCTTATAATTCTATATTCACCGCCGAAGCCTTTGCCCTACTAAAGGCTTGCCAATTTGCTATAAAACAAAGCGGGAAATTCGCTATATGCTCAGACAGCCTATCCTAGATATTAGCCATACAAAATCGAGAGCATAACGATCACACAATTCGGGAAATCCAGAAAATTTGCACCATACACCACCAAAAAATCACCATTCTTTGGGTTCCCAGCCACCAAGGTATTTGGGGAAATGAATGCGCTGATGAGGCAGCCCGGCACATCAGCTCTGCCCCAACATACGTCTTCACACCAACCAGCTCCAGAGATTTAAAAAACCTGGTTACTCGTCATCTGCATATGAAGAAGTTGACAGGATGGGGACAGTTCCTCCACGGGTACTCTTCCATCAACCCAAATTGCGACAAAATCGATCTTCCTACAAACTCATCCAGACGGGCATGCACAGTTTTCATTCGTCTGCGTATTGGAAAATCACGCACCAACATCTCCTCAGAGCTTCAGATCGTCCACCATGCCCGTTTTGCGGAACTGATCTCAACGCAAAACATCTACTTGACTCCTGCCAACATTTGGAGAGCCTAAGGGTCTCCCTTTTTGGTTCCATATCCCCATCCCAACTTTTAAATACTCCTTCACCATTAAATATCTCCAACATACATAATTTCTGTAAAAAATCCAGCCTTACAATTTAATCATTACATTATTACATTATTATTTTACATTAAATCCCTTACAAACTGTTATGAAATCGCGAGTCGTAGGCCCCAGCAGCTAGTTACTCGTTAAAATTAGTATTAAGTTTAGTATTATATATTAGATTTAATTATGATAAATAAAAAAAAAAAAAAAAAGTAAATTGAAAGAATTGATTTCATCTATTTATGCATTCGATTACAATCGTAGGAAGGCGATTCTGATCTGAATTCAGCAGATTCCCCGTTAATACAAGTCTATTTCTAAGATGGCACCGAAGCATTCATAAATCCAGTCATGGTCTTTTCCAATCAAACCGACAGTCTTTAAGTGTGCTGTAGCACATTCAACAGGTGACAGCACGATTTTTATCATTGTCGAAACGATCTTTATTATTGAATGTTCGATGGCAACACTGCATATTAGCAATCAAAAAAATATTTTAAGATAAAAATAGAAATAAAAAAATTAAGTAAAATAATAACGTCAAACTGAATCAAGTTCCTACTGGCTTGTTGCTTCAAGCCGCGTAAGAATATTTGATGGCTATGTATCACAGGATCTTGGTCAAGGGCATTTATTTCATTATACTTGAGTTATAGAGGTTTAAATTTCTATTGATTTTATTGATTTTTTTTTTTATTCCCTTTTTTTTTAACGTCTATAAACAAATTACAAGGTCAAATATTTGATCGAGTGTGAATTTTATTGAAACGTCGTGTGTTTCCACATGCATAATTAAATTTTGCCTCAAGCCGCGTAAGAATATCTGATGGCTTGAAGTTTTATACACTATATATCAAAGGATCTTGATCAAGGGCATTTAGCAAATGATCACAGAATATTCACAAAAAATATGGTGTTTATAGAATTATCGATCGATTACTATGTCACGGTCACGGTCGCCATGTAATAAAAATATTTGTCGTACAAATAGAAAATCGCCGTTTTTTTTTCATAATTTGAGGCTTTATTCTAAAAAACTCGTTACATACTCAATCTTCAAAATAATTTCCATTGCCACAACTTTTTCCCATTTTTCTGGCAACTTTTGAATTCCTCGAAAGAACGAAAGTGGTGTCCTGCCAGTTCATGCGTCATCAATCTGAATAAATAAAAATTAGAAGGGGCGATATCTGGAGAGTACGGCGAGTGGGGTAGGATGTCCCACTTCAAAGTTTCCAGGTATGTTTTCACTACCTTGGAAACATGTGGCCGAGCGTTGTCATGTAGAAGTATCACCTTGTCGTGTCTTTCCGAGTATTGCGGCGTTTTTCCTTCAACACTCGATTTGAGTCCGATAGAGGGCTCCTGTGATGGTTTCCCCTGGTTTCAAGAGTTCATAGTACACTACACCGAGCTGGTCCCACCAGATACACAGCATAAGCTTCGAGCCATGAATTTTCGGTTTTGCGGTCGAACTTGATGTATGGACGGGAAGCTCCCATGATTTTTTCCGCTTCGGGTTGTCATAGTGTATCCACTTTTCAGCGCCGGTCACGATGCGATGCAAAAAACCCTTTCTGTTTTGCCGTTGGAGGAGTTGTTCGCACATGCAAAGGCACCGTTCGATGTCCCTCGGCTTCAACTCGTACGGCACCCAATGTCCCAGTTTCTGGATCATTCCTAAGCTCTTTAGGCGATGAGAAACGGCTTGCTGAGTCACGCCCAATAAACTTGCAAGTTCCTGTTGCGTTCTACACGAATCTTCATCCAGCAAAGTCTCTAATTTTGCATCCTCGAACTTTTTAACGGGACCGGGACGTTCCTTGTCTTCCACGCCATATTCGCCATTTTTAAACTTTTGAAACCATTCCCGACACGTTCTTTCACTAATATAGCTTTCACCATAAGTTTCTACAATCATTCGATGCGCCTGAATAGCATTTTTTTTCGAATGATATGCAAAAAGCAACACTTCCCGCAAATGGCCCTTTGTAGGCTCGAATTTTGCCATTTTCGCTAACGAACAGGACAAAGCACAGTCAAAATACACAAGCGAGATTATTTAGAGTTGTTGACCGATACCTCAGCTGGCTCTGTAATGTTTCTGATCGTACTTATCGACCGATTAGCGGCGCTGGCGCTGGCGCCATCTACGGGAAAACGGCGGTTTTGTATTTGTGCGCCCAATAACAGCACTGTATCCGATCATGTCTGCATTGAGACTCGTCTTTATTTATTTTTACATTGCTTTTTATAAGCTAAGAATAATAGGCTATATTGTGTTTATGCAATATGTATATGTGTGTATGTGTACACGCGCTTATGGCGATGTATTTTAGTTATCTTCTGCAAGCGCAGCATAATCGTGTACGACGGTCAATGCCTGAAGTGGCTGATCATGTTTCCGTGGGATTGGAATGTGTGCTGACATAAATGGTTTATGAATTATGTTTAGATATGCAACAGAGTGTTATAGATTGATACATACATATAATTGCATGAACACACTACAACTAAATCATCATATTTGTATTATAGAGGTTCAAATTTCTTTTGATTTTATTGATTTTTCTTTCATTATCTCCATTTTTTTAACATATCTACTATAATTAAAATACCCATTATGTAATAAATGCCTGAATCAATGGTAGAACAAAATATGCTAATGAAGAGGTCAGAATGCTGTGGTAAATAAGCTTACTAAGAAAGTTCTAGCTAACTAGTTACCGTCACTCGGCATTGCTGTGTAATATTTTTCGGTACACAACGACCGCTATTGCAAACGTCAAATATAAAACTTCAGTATGGGAAGTTTATGGAAAAAGGTGGATATTAGGAACATATTTCGCATTATTATTTGTAAACGCCTTGTTAGTTAATTTTGAAAATCTAAATCTGATGTAATAAAATAGGATTCAAATGATTTAAGCTTCACTACAAATTAAGGTTGTCCCGAAATTAGTACAAGAAGTAGAATTTTGAATTTTGTTGTGTACATACATATTTCTATTATTTATCACTAGTAAATTTGTTGAACTTGGGGTGGGAAATAACTTAAACAAATAACGAAGCCATCGAAATGAAAATTTTACTTTTTGCTAAAGTTGTTTGAAATATCATGGAAAAGCAATTCTATCATGAAAATATTCTAATTAATTCTTGACCACAAATTGAAGTTCCTTGACTCTCAGCAATATTTTCACAAACTGCATTGATGTTTTGTGTTGAATAACTTTTTAAATTACGACTAAATTATTTACCGTAAGATCACCAATTTACCAAGGCTCCAAAAAATTTGTTTTTAATTTTCTCACAATTGTTGAAATTAAATTACTCTGTCGATCGTATTTTCTGGTAAATTTGAGAACTACAGCTGTCACTCCTTCATTATATTTAAGGCAATGTGTTAATTTGTCGACCATATTTCGTTCATGTAATAAAAATGAACAGAGAACAACAATAAGAGTTAAATGAACAATTATCCGACTTAGTAATAGCTAAAGCAAGAAAATTGATTAAGTTTTAACTGATGAAACATATTATGTACTAATTTGCTTTTACTTCTTGAACAATGATATACTCGCATATAATTTTTGTCTTAATTTAATACTTGCCTTTTGCTAAGTTTTTTATTAAACATAATATGCTAGATGCGTTTCTTGTTCTTGGTATTTATTAATATTTTATATAATATGTTGTTGTTCTAATTATTATCCACCCATCCTCTTTACGAAAAATCCATTAATTTATTTTGTGGTTACTAACAATATTTATTTATTTTCTTCTATTATAAAATTAAAAAATAAATTAAATTGATTTATGACAAAAACTACTAAATCAAAATAAAAACAATCAATTAAAATGTATTGATTAACAGTATGGCACACATTTAACAATAAATAAATAATCAGAACAATCAGATTGCAAATGATTCAAAACTGTTAACTTAAGAGATGGGGCGTTAAAAAAATGAAGTAGCATTTTTGGCGTTAACTGGAGTATGTATGTATATGTGAGTATTACATAAATGACTATCACAATAATTATGACTTCCAAAGTGAAGATTAAGCACCGAAAAGGCAAGTAAAGGCGACTAAATTACCCAAATAATCAATGAACAAAAATGCCAGGTATTATAATTATAATACTACAAGATGGGTGGAGTCTCTACCATATCAGTATGCTAACATGACTTACATTATACTTAAGTTCAATAGACAAGTTATAAGAAACCTTTTACACATGGAACACTGCATTATTGGTAAACATGAAAGAAGATTATGACTGCTGTTGAGGCGCCCACACGCTGTCATTACCATCATGTTGTGTGTGTCCCGCTATAAAGTGAACGTTCGCCACAAGCACAAGACTTGAAGTCAATGTGTTTTGCTTTGATGAGTTCTTCACTTCATTGCTGGTGCCGAATATTGAACATACCTTAAGACAATAAAGTACCCGGAATTTGTTATCTAAATTGCCTGCGATAAGTATTTTTAGGTTTTTTTTTCTGCATATTAGCAGGACTGTCCTTAATTATAATTCCAAAAATGAGCGCGTTCTGTCAATCAGTTTGTTTACAGCAGCAGGTTTATTCAGTCCACCTCAGTAGTTCTCGGCGAATTTTAAAATGGAAAAAAATAATGAACAAAGAGTTTGTCTCAAATTTTGTATTTTGTAAGAAATTTCGTGTGCCGAATCGATTCGAATGCTGAAGAAGGCTTACGCTGAGTCTGTTTTATCGAAAACTCAGGCTTACGAGTGGTACAAAGCTTTTAAAGACGGTCGGGAGATCATCGAAGACTTGCCTCGCTCCGAACGGGCATCGACCTCTGGCACTGACGATAACGTCAAAAAAGTTAAAGAAATCGTGCTCGAAAATCATCATGTTAGTGTTAGAGAGATACCACGTGAAACCAACATCAATCGTGAAACAGCTCGTTTAACTTTGGTCATCCATTTGGGCATGCAGCGCGTCGCCGCTCGGCTTGTTCCGATTGAGCTGAATTTTTAGATAAAATTTCTCATCGGGCCACGATTACCAACGATTTTAAGGATAAAAATGCGATAAGTACCATCGACCAGCCGCCCTATTCACCTGACTTAGCTCCGTATGACTTTTTCCTGTTCCCCAAACTCAAATTGCCGCTTCGGGGAACCCGGCATGACCCCATAGACTCCATCAAAAAAAATACTCCGAGAACTACTCAGGTGGACTGATTAAACCCGCTGTTACAGCAGCAAACTGGTTGATAGATCGCGCTCATTTTTGGCATAGTAAATAAGGACAGTCCTACTAACATATAGAAAAAAAAAAACCTAAAAAACACTTAACGCGGGCAATTTAAATGACAAGTTCCGGGTACTTTATTGTATGTACATGTATTATTCTTCAACACGGAACTGGAACATTATTATTATTTTTTTTCATATTGTTTTTATGGAATTAAACTTTATTATCTAAACAGCTACCATATAATGATTTTGATGGGGTGGAAGAAAAAACTGTTACAATACAAAAAACTTGAAGTCGTGATTCTTTCAGAAGAACTTTATTTTTTGAAACACCTAATAGAAATATTAAATGTTGTAAAATTGGTAATATTTATTTATTTATTTATATAATGTAGTAGGCATAGTGTTATAATTCATGGAAAAAGCATTTACTGTCACTACAATATTCCAGCTTCTCTTTGTTTACACAGCAAAGTTTCTTCAAATGTGATTTTAGATTTTTTTTTTATTTAAGTCTGATTATTACTATCAAGAAATTTTAAAGTCATGTCTGGAAGACGTCAGTCGTTCCAACATAGGTCGTAGTACAGTGAATACCAAAAGAGTACGTTCAGCAAGAGATGAAGAATCGTCAACGGAAAGTGAGGCTCGCCTCAGTCAGGCTCGGGATAGATATAGAGCTGAGAGAGAGAGAGAATCATCATCACGAGTTACTAATTCATGGGTAAATAAAGAAAATTCTGCCATGAATTACGATCCTTCGATTTCTTACAAGGACGATCGTATAGTATCAATAGGTACTATGTCAGTGGTGTATGAACATTGCTTGGCATTGAAATTCAAGGACGAATCGAAAGGCATGTGTTGCTTACAAGGAAAAATCAAATTAGAAGAAATTCTCCCTCCACCTGAACCACTTCACTCTCTTCTTACGGGTGATCATCAGAAATCCAAACAATTCATGCGCAATATACGCCGTTATAATAATGCATTTCAAATGACCTCTTTTAAGAGTAAGCAAGTCGTTGAGTGTGGGTTCAAGCCTAAGTTTAAAATTCAAGGGCAAGTGTACCACTTAGCTGGGAGCTTGCTACCACTTCGACCCGATGATCGCAAATTTCTGCAAATATATTTTATTGCAGATCAAGATAAACAAGCATCTACGCGGTGTTCAAGTGTTGCACAGTCATTTGATAGAGATTTGATTAGATCTTTCCAAGATATGTTACATTCTCATAATTGCTACATACAGTCTTTCAAAACTGCGATTGAGAGTATATTGGTATAGGGAAAGGTGAATTTTTTTACTCCAAATTTAACGCGTGCGGGCCACGGGCAGTAATGAATAAATCAAAACTACTGGTTCCATTTTAATCATTTTTTCAGTGAGTGACATAGGCTACCTTATGGGCATAAATCAAATTCTTCACCAATTAAATATGTTTCACTACCGCTTCTAATGCGTAGAGGATCTTGGAAGTGAATTATTTTAAACCTCGGATGCAATAACGTAGATGCAGCGAGAAGTAAATGTTCCATATTTCCAAAGCGCCGGTTAAATCGATATAAAATATTTGTTTTTAAATTTCGATCGCGCCAATTATAGCGAAACCTATCTGTTCCATCGAGATTGAATTTTTTCTCATCGGAAAAAAATAACCTATTTAAAGAAATCACGTTAAGATCAATGCGAAAGTTGTAGAGTAAAATTATCTTACTAAGTCCCAGCATGTGGCCAAGTTATTTTCCGCGAACGCAGTCGTGCTTCTTTGTGGCGCTTCTGTAGTGCGGGAACCTTCTTAAACACGGCTCTGACAATGTGCTCCGACAAATTTAATGTTCGCCAAACAGTCATAAGAGACTCTTTTCTACTGCAAGAAGCGCAAGTTGGAAACACGACACTGTGAAATTATTTATTATATACCTTTTGTCCCGTGCAGAAAGAATTGATTTCATCCTAAAATTCTTAGTTTTCCACAATTTTCAATGTCTCTCAAAAAATTCGCTATTATTATTGGACTACGACCAATTTTCCTTGAGATTTCGCTTTCATTTAAGTTTGAACTTGAATAAGCCTTAATAAGCCCTTTTCTTCTTCCGTTCAACGCTTTTTTAGTGGCATACTAATTAAAATCGATTAAAAACACGTTTTCTGCTACACTTTCACTTTCGATTCACTTTTGAATTAGTGTCTTATAATTCTGATAAAGCTGCAACTACACAAAAATGCAAACATTCCAACTAAAATTAACGGTTCTTTTCCTATGCTGTTATAAAAATGGAAATTCTAATGTTTTTTTGCGGTTTATTCTTTGTACCTTCATTCGCTTTTTTAATTATTTACAAAATATATTGGGAGCACAAATTAATTCGGTCTGTTTTTTGTGTTTAAAAAGTGTTTTTTTATTAAAAAAAGTAGAAAATACATCATTCAAAGTATTGTCCGCCAGGAAGCGACTACTTTTTCCCATCCCTCTGGTATTTTTCGAATACCATCTCTCCCTCCCTTCCTTTGATGTCTTTCAAGAAGCAGTTTCGAAGCGAAAAATCGCCTTTCGACTTCTGCTGAGTCACTATCAACGATTCTGCGAGTTCTGTTTGCGTTTGGCACGGATCTTGATCCAGTAAAGCCTCCAAGTCCTCATCTTCAAATTTTTTGGGTTGGCCAGGACGCTCTTTGTCTTCGACACTAAAATCACCACTTTTGAAGCGTCGAACCACTCTCTGCATGACTTATTGGTCGGAGCAGATTCACCATAAACTTAATCAAGCATTCGATGGGCTTCAGCTCCACTTTTCTTCCCATTAAAAAAGAAAATCAAAACTTCTCGCAAATGCTGTTTATTTAACACAAATCCAGACATTTTCGAAGAGGCAAAAAACAGTGTTGTTGTCAGAAACAGAATCTGGATTTTCAAAGTATTGTCTAGCTAATTCTAACCTCTTCTTTTTGTTGGTCTTCGATATGAACGGTTTCCGCCGCGTGATCCTGCCATGATAACCAACTGAATGCAAGCAATTGTGTCTAGAAATTTGTTTAGGACCACATTCGTGCAGTGCGTGGTATATCACTCTGGTTGAAACTTTTGGATTTTTAACCACAGAACCTACTATTTGGCGCTCATCTCGTGCTGTCACAATTTTAGACCTACCAGCATTTTTATGTTTTGGTATTAATTTACCACTATTAACATAATTGTTGATAATGCTGTGAACAGTCGAGTGCGTTCTACCAATTAATTTTGCAATTTCTTGAAGAGATCTGTTTTCCAAGTACATATATACTAAAAATTTTCGCATATCAAGTGACAAATCAGCACTTCGACCCATTTTGTCCAATTCCAACAAAATTTAATTTGGCTATGATATTAAAACGAAGCCAAATGCTAAGAATAATTAATGTCATTGCATATTCAATGAATTGGGTTAAAGCAGACACCCTGATTACAGTTATTTTGCAGTCACAATATCATAACCGACAAGTGTACGAATAATTCTTTGCCATGAATTTGGCTGTTCCGCCGTTTTGTCAGGAAAATATTCAATCAAAATAGAGTAACGTTTCTTTTCTCTTACTCATTTCGTAGGGAATATACTGATGTTACAGTCTCTACAAAAAAATTTTCAAAAACAAAACACCCAAGGGTCTAAACTGATCATTTTTGTTTGCCATCAAAGGTGTACGAATAATTGTTTGGTGCACAGTTTGCATGTGTAGTGAGAGGCATCAACCAACGGTTGAATAAAACGATTTGATTTTGGCCAATAATTTATAGGGTATAATAATGAATTTCATATTGTTTAGGGACGCTGGTTTTTTTGGTTTATGTTTTTGTTTCTTTTCTTTGTCATCTATTCCTATTTAAGTTATAATATGTTAGATCTCGCTCACTTAAAGCTTTCAATAGCTTTAAGCTTTAAGTGAGCTTTCATGTTTTTGTTTCTGTATTCATTTTTTGTTTAAAGTTTCTTTATGTTAAAGATCACATGAAGGTGCTATAAGTTGTGGTTAATAAAAATACAGTCCACCGTCGAATTTTGAGTTTTTTTTGTTTTCGGTCTTGTTATTTAAACCATTCATTTTGTAACACATATATTTATCAAATCGTTACAAAAATAATAAAAACCCTTCGTATGTCAAACAAAAATAAACATTTTTTTAACTTAATGTTCTAGGACCTTAATCTAGTAACGGAAATTCTGAAACGTCTAACAGGTCATAATTCAATTTTGTAATAAGAACATTGGAAAGCAATTTTTTTGGACATTTTTGACCGCAACTTCGTTAATATTATGTACTAAGTGCACGTTTCACTGAAACTTGTGTTGCAGGGTCTGCTAAAGCAATATTAGCAAGCTGCATCACTTCCATATCTCTACCATATAATTTTCGACAGTCTCCGGCTAACAGTCATCGCGAACAGACGTAGCTCGCATTGTTATCAAGATACTGAGAGCAAAAACAGTTATATATACATATATATATATATACAAAAGAATAAATAGAACAACACATCACACATATAAACCGTTAAACAAATAGGTGAAAGAAAAAACAAATAAAGTTATAATAAAGGAAAGACTCGATCAGCTAAGCCGATCAGTGATTACCCTATAATGGGCAACCTCCTGGCCCCCCGGATAGGTATAAGACCTATATTAACAAAAACATTACAAGTACCGGACCCAAATATTTAATAGTTAATCGGATAAGCACTAAGAACGAAAATTTAACTGACACCTCGCTATTCCTTATTAAGAAGGTGATAGACCATACCTGCAATGGTGTAGTCGATCAATGCAAAAAAAAACTCGTAGCGGCACTTTATTGATAAAAACAAAAGATTCACGACAAGCGGCCAAATTGCTAAAACTAACTTCACTAACGGCCTCTATACCCGTGGAAGTTACGGAACACACCACCCTTAATTACAGCAAAGGAGTCATCTACTCTAACGTGCTCAGATCGGTAACCGAAGAGGAAATACTTTTCGAGTTAAAGGACCAGTCTGTCTGCGAAATACGAAAAATAAAAAAGAAAAACGGCGAAAAATGGCGATTCTGGACTCATCATATTGACCTTCGCATCATTAACTCTTCCGGAAGACATTTTCATAGGCTATGAAAAATCCTCCGTAAGACCATATATACCCCAACTCATTCATTGCTCGAACTGCTTGAGATACGGACACGAACCAAGCGAAATGAACACATGCACCAATGGACTCTGCTGCGTCAACTGCAACTACAAGAATTACGACGATAAAAACTACTCCACCTTCTACAAAAAATGCCCAGTGTTCCTTAAGGAGCAGGAAATAATGGCGATATAAGCAACAAAAAAAGTCGACACTAAAACTGCGTACGTAACCATCATTTGTGGGTGTTGGCGTGACTGGTGGGGGGAGGGGGGGGGGGGGGTATTTGTTGATTTTGTAACCGTTGCAGGCTATCGTTCCCCCCTCTGTCAGTCGTGCCGAGACCCATCCACTTTCACACATCAGTCGGACTGCTCAGGCTCTCAGGCGATTTGATCTCAATCAGTTTGCTCCTGCTACCACTCAACTGATCAATTATTCATACCTTAAATACCTCTTCACATAATATCCTTTACTCCCTTCTTCATAATAACTTTAAAGATAGTGCAATGAAACTGTAATGGTTATTGCAACAATAATCCAATCCAAGAGACGCACCTCGCTTCACAAATAAATATTCCCATTCCCATCAATTTCTCTCTTTTATCATTTTAACTCCTCGTCCAATGCTTCAGGGGGTGTAGCACTTCTCGTACACCAGTCCCTGCAACATCATCCAATTCCAATCAATCAACTCTGACTCTGTTTCCGTCCGTGTTTTCACAAAACAAAACATTTAATATAATAAGCTCAAACATCCCGCCCAGAAAACAATTCTCCTTAAGTAACTTTCATAATGTCTTCCGTAACTTAAATTCACAAAAGTCTACCTAAGTTCTAATTGCTAATTGGTGTCAATTCTCTAAAGCCACATACAACAACCACCATGATAGACCCACAAGTATTGTAACAACATAAACAAAGAAGCCGCTACCCTAAATAAACTAATTCGTCAAAGCGTTAACAATTCAATTCCCCAATCAACGTCACATACTTATACGCGTAAAAGACATAATGTCCCATGGTGGAACAACCATCTTCAAATTCTTAATGAGGAAAAAAATCGGAAATGGGCTGAACTTAAACGTATTATCCACAGAAAACATCCTTCAATACAAAAAGCTAATGCCCTATTTAATCGTGAAGTTAAATCGTCTAAACGAGCTTCTCTAACGAAATTCACTTCAACAATTAGTCCTTTCTCAAATACAGCCAAATTATGGACTAACATAAGACACTTTTGTGGCACCAAACCACATTAGTCAATTCACTGCATTTCAACACCCTACGCTACGATAACCAGTAAGCAACTGATTGCTGAAAAATTCAGTAAACATTGGTCATCTTCTTCTGACAACACCAACTTTTCTACTACATTCCAACAACATAAAAACAACACCATAACGTCAATATTTTACACCCCCTTCTCAATAGTCCAAGAACTTGAAAAACCAATCTCTCTCTCGGAACTCAACTCTGCTCTTTCTAGGCTAAAAGGCAAGACGCCTGGTCTTGAGCGAATTTCGTACCCTATGTTAAAGAACCTCCATCCGTCCGTTAAAAAACGTCTTCTTAACCTCTACAATAACATATAATACCTCAGCAATACAAAATAAGTAAAATAATACCTATAAACAAACCTAACTCTGATAAAACCAATCTAAATTCTTATCGCCCTATCTCCCTTAACCCGTGCTGCGCTAAAACGCTGGATAAAATTATAGATAATCGACTATGGTGGTTTGTGTCTCGGACTAAATCTATCGATAGTCGTCAATGCGGCTTTAGAAAAGCAAAGTCGATATCTGATTCTATACTTGCTATAGACTATCACATGTAAGACCTTCGATAGAATTTGTATCCATTCAGTCATTGATGAGTTACACAAATGGAAAGTCGGCACCAAAATTATCAACTATATTTTCAACTTCATGTCCAATATGAAAATGACAGTGATCATTCCTTGGGCCTTGATTTTACTCAAAGTATCAACATATTAAAAGAAGTTATTTTTGTTGTTGTTGCAACTATTGAATGCAAATTTTATTTAAATTAAAAACTTGATGTCAAACTAATAAATACAAAGTCATAAAGATCTTCCGGGACTTATATAAATGTATTTTTAGAAGTGACTCACTTGTGCATTTTAAAATATTAAATTATGATTTTTCCTGTTTTTGTTTGTTTAATTTTAATTATAAATTTATTTGTTTTTTTGTTATTAATTAAAAAAAATAAAAGAATGCAATTCTTGCCTAAAAAAAACTAAATAAATAATAAATTTGAAAAATATAATCGCATTCCAAATTATTATATTTTCTTCATTTCATTTCGACAAAACAACTAAAAGAATCAACGAATAATAGAAAGAAAAACACCAATGGAGAAGATGTGTCTTGGCTAAAAATACAATGGATCAGATTTCTAAAAAATGCTCCATATAAGATGTTTTATAAAACTTCCTTGGATGACAATTCCGAATTCAAAGTATTAGACCTCTCATCAAAAAGAGGAAGACCTAGAATTTACGAAAATATTGATTTGCTTCCATTATACACAACCTTAGACCAATAACAGAAGAAAAACGTAAAGATATGATGTATTTACTACCCTATATCCCACCAATTTTTCACAAACACTTTATTTCCCTAAATACTAATGAATAATTTACTTAGTTACAATGGAATGAGTTTGAATAAAATGTTAATTGTAGCTGAAGGCCCTGGCAGCCATGGCTAATTTTCTGTTAACTTCTAGTTTTAACTTTAAGTTAGCATTATATAAATAAATAAATAAAAAAAAATGTTAATTACTAATAAAAATGTTTCCTTGATGGTATAAGTCATTTATAAAGTCATGCAGTTAATTTTGAAAGTGGTATAAGTCATTTCAACCTTTCAAAACCACATTTCCTTTTAAAAATTTCATAATCCTTTAAAATGCAAAACTCTAAATATCTCGAAACAAGGAAAATATGACTTATACCAATTTCAAAATCAAGGGATCATTTGTAAATTTGCTAGACTTCGCCTTGGACACACCAAATTAACCCACAAACACCTTTTTTTATCACTCCTAAGTAATATTTGCAGTCACTGTAACCTAAATGCCACACTATCCGTCCATCATATCCTATCTGATTGCCCACACTTTAAATGCACACGGTGAATGCCTGTCTGCACTGCCGCTTTATTTTCCAGAGTCCCGTTTTGTATGCGCTGATTTTGACTACCTGCTGGTGATACAGTTGTCTTTTTGATTGCTTTAACTTGCGTAGTAGAATTTTTTCTATTGCTTGCTTGTTCTGGCGTTGGGTTGTTAATATTGCTATTAAATGTTTGGGTGTTTGTTGTTGATAGAGTAACTGTATGTGATGACACAATCGAAGCAGTAACTGAGAACACTGTTGTTGTTCCTGAAACTGCACTAGCTGTTGAAGTAAAAGCTTTGTGTTGTATTTGTTGCAGCGTGTATCTCAGTTGCTTCTGGGTTTGAATGAAAAGGTGGTTGAGGGGAAAGGGGTAGTGAGTGACTAGAAAACAGAACAGGATAGCAAGATAAGTAGATAAATTTCGAAGATTTTTCAATGTTGCACATGAAGATCTAACTTTTTATATGGGTTCGCTGATTTGGAGGCAATGTCGTCTGGGAAATTATAATTTGAATAACTGGTATTGACCAAAAGGTCCTGTTCATTTGGAAGATCTTCTAATTTGCTTGCCATGTCATTCAGTAAATGATACTATAAATATATTGTATTAATATAATTTTAATAGTAGATAATGTAATAAGATAATAAGAATAATTTTACTATTAAATATTAAAAAATACATACTATTGTGTTTTGTTTCAGATCATCATTGAGGAAAGGTGTTCAAACAAAATTGAAACGAGGATCTAGTATATGGCGGCTGCAAATGCACCATGATTTGAAAGAGCTTCTTTACGTTTCTGTTATGCAAGGTATTGAGAAGAGCTGCTGCATATGAGTTTATTTGAACCAACTCCTCCAGTTCCAACTCACACATCAGCCAATTCATTTTGCTAATGGTTGAATTGCAGCTACAAAGTTTTCAATGAACAGCCAATCGACTCAACAATGTTTTCGCTATCAACAAAATCCCTTAGGGAGAGGATATTTTTTACCATATTGTATGTCGAATTCCATCTTGTACATATATGGATGCATAGCAAGCTTATTTCCTTATTCCCAGATCGCACCAATGTTCGCAGTTTCTTGGTTAGTTTCCTGCATCCTTGTATTTCATGGCCAATCGTTTTGATTATATCAGATACCGCTAATTGTACCGTACGTGCTGCAAACCGAATGCCGGAGAAATCTGATTTAAGTTTTGATTCGATTTAAGTAGTCTTTGATATGTCCATATCATTTTCCTCATTCTCAACACTTGCAGCCTGCATTTCTTCCAGCAGCTTTGACAACTTCAACATATTTGCCCCCCATTGTCTTTCATGTTAGAGTATAATTATTGAATATTTATATTACATTCGTCAAGGCATTTCAATATCTCCTCTTTTAATTTGGCAGCAGCGATTTGTTGTTTGAATCATGCCTTTGAAGGAATATCGTAAAGTTAGTTAAAATAACGCATTTTGTATATTAAGTGACTATACTTAGTAATGGTATTAATACAGATTTTGTTATCTTTAATATATTTTCTATTAACACCCAAAAAACTCCTTTCTATTCGGCTGGGCAACATCAATTTTCAACACTTTTTTTTATTGTAGCAGCAATGTTATTTTTATGTGAGATGTTGCTCTTTCAAGAATAGTGCCTGCCAATATTGTTTTAATTCAAATTTGTGTTGAATTTATGTTCGTATGGTTCAATAAGTTATTTAAAAATTCTTCAGCGTGAAATATCCTAAATGGAATTTTTTTTTTTTTTGTTACGAAGCTAACGCAACATTTCAAAAAATCGTTCTTGTCCATAGTCGACGTTAAGTATTGTAGTTTTAAATACTTAGAACGCACGACTCACATGCAGTTATAAAAAAAAATATTATACAACAATGGAAAGACTATGAAATTATATAGAATAGACAAAACGAGCTCTTCTTCTTATTTTAAATTTATGCATACCCAACAACAAATAATGTGTAATTTTGTTGTTACATATCGCGAGATGACACACGT
>JBAMAW010001233.1:0-15282 GCA_037043295.1 Amiota minor
TCGCCTTAAAATTAAGCGGGGTATTTAAGATTGCAGGTACTGTGTCCGCAGAACCCGTAACCTTGTTTCTGTTTATATATATCGCTTGTTAGCAAACAGAACTGCCTGCATAATTCTGATAAAGTTTATATGCATTGTGTGAGGCCTTGCGCATACATATACATATTTATCTTGCTGTCCGCTAAATTCCTGTAGGGTCTTCACCAACTGAAGTGATTCCCCACATGCCACGCCATTAACAATTGTGACTTCCCTATAATCGTCTAGAGTGGGTGTCTAAGATTCGCAAACTGCTTTGATACCTTCTTGTTGCTTCCTAAGTGCAGATGTTACTGCTGTCTCAACTATAATTGCAATTGTTCACTGATCTATCATTTTATTATAATGCACCTAGGACTCGTCAACCAATTCCTCGATTTTGACTCCTACTTTATAGTTTCATTTAGTGAGTTTAAATAATCAGTCCTATTTATTTGCTTACACCTTTTAAATAATAACTACATCAATACTTTGTCAGCACGACTCAATTCAGAATGTATCAATGTAGTATTATTACTCAGAGTTAATTTAATTTGTTTTTTTTTAATTTTTTGTTTCTTCGGAACTATATAAAATAAATACTTTTCCTCTCAAGACCTTCTCAGCAACTCAAAATTTGTTACTATTCAACACAATCCTTTTCGGACTTTTAATAATTCTTTAATATAATATTATTACTCCACACATTATTTTCATTTTCAAGCTTAATAATCATCCTTTTCATTTACAAAAAATCCAAAATTTAATTATGTTATATTTATTGTTTTTAACTGCGCAACATATGTGGATTAATTATTTTTTGCAAGACATATTGTGATAGGGTTAAATGATCACTCTTTCGTTTACATAGAAATTTAAGTTTGGAAAAAAATTATGTGCTTGTTTAAATGAGCGAATTCACTTAGAGGATCAAAGCACATGGTGAAATTTTCTTGGCGTTATAAGAATGATGATCGTGATTGTGATGTTGCTGCCGCGTCGAAGCATACTCTGCCGCTACTGCTAACGATGATGCTGTTCATGCTGCCGTTGTTGCTGCTGATGATGATCTCCTTTCGTTGGTGGTGCTGCTAACTATGATGTTTCTTCGCTGCTTAGAGCTAATCGTACTCTAATGGCTTTTTTCTTTTTATATTTTTAGGATTTTTATTATTATGTTTTTTTTTTTTTTGTTTTGTTTAACCATCAAAGGCATCTGTTGTCTGATCTTCTGATTCAAGATACTTTTATATCACCTAATGCTGCTGATATATAAAACCTAAAATACTGCACCATATACAACACCTCAAAATTACTTTTTCACCGCAACTCAAAACAATTGGAATTGAATTGAATTGTTTATTTTAGTCCTTCTTTGAAACTGTTATTGCAATACTTCATCACCTAAATCAACTTAAATAATAATCATCGCTACTCACTTTCCCTCCTACTATTTATATATTTATTTCTTCATCTCAAAGAACCTTAGTTATCGTTACTCCTAGCAAGCATATAAACAAATCATAAGAAAACCAAACAATCACTTGATGTTCTAAATAAAGTTAAAGGGGTAAACCTCCAAAATAGCTCCTGCGCATCGATCGATCAAATAGATCCAAAAACTTAAAAATTAATATAAATGACAAAACACTTTATTCACAACAAACACAGCCTATCATTTGAAGAGTTTATTGCATTCTAATTTTTTGCTTTTTAGAGAATGTTTCTAAAAGTGTATAATTATATCGTTGTTAGACTTATGTACAAACTATCGTATGACTATGCTGTTATCTTTTATGTTTATTCCAGAAAATAATATTGCAACAAAAATTATAATCAAAATGTCCAAAACCAGCACACGCAAAACACATCCCGTCCTGTCGCTTAGGTTTGCGAGACTCTGCAGCAAAATCTCCACTGCTATTACAATTATTGCACATACCACCTCGTTTGTCGAATTGTTCTTGTGAACACATGCTGCCCGACTGCTGATGGTCATAAACAGCCCTTGGATGATATACCAACCGTTGACACGTCGAAGAAGAACCAAGCACTATATCACGGATAGCCCGTAGCAATGCACCTTTACTATTAAATTGTTGAATTTTTGCCTGGTTGCGCAGCCGAACATTAAAAATACCTTCGCCGACGTAGTCAACGAACTCATCTTCGTCCATATTCAGGCCGCTGAACAATGATTTTATCATTGTAATACTCTCCAAAATTTTCGACAGCACGCCATATACGACTCTCAAACGTACGTCGAAGCACAAGTTTATTCTCCTTTTTATCGAACATGTCCTTCATATCGTCTATAAGATCACCGACTGCTTTAACAACGTATATCAGATTGGAATACTCGTGTAATCATTGTTGTGCCTTTGCTCTTAGTTTAATGCATATGAGTGTACGTAACATACTGTCACTGACACCATAATTATCACACACACCCTTCAACTGAGCCACCCAAAAACAATCATTATATATAATATAAAAATAAAAAAAATAATTTTTTAAATATTCCCAGTGTGGGACTCGAGCCCTCGGTTTGCCAGTCCTACTTTCTAACCACTACGCCACGCAGACAATTTAATCGTTTTCGCATAAATAGCTCCAATATAAAAAAAAAAAACAATAATTTTCAATATAAAAATAAAAAAATATATTCGCAATGCAGGAATCGAACCCCATGCCATCGATTTGCCAGTCCTACTCTCTAACCAGTAGGAAAATATTTTGACGATCTCTTTTTTTTTATGCATCATTTTTTTAAATTTTACTCATGCCGTAACGCACATAATAGACCTACGCTCTAAAAACATGTACAAGCATTCGAATCTCACTTCAAAAGTTTTGTAGGCCGCTCATTTTCGATATCATACCAAGACTGACTCTTTATTTTTTCCTTTTTAATCATCCTGAAGCATTCTTATTACTTACTTATTACTGTGGTCTCTTATGTACTAATTATGTTACATTAGGTTTTACCCACTACTGTTATACCTGATACTTACACATATTACTACAATGTATTGTATTTCGTCCTTTGCCATAGCGGGCCCCGTGGCGGGTGTCTTATTATTGCCACATGACAAGGCGGGCGGCATGTTTAAGCGGATAATTACTATTTTGCTGGCCATACCATTCTTATGTCCCGATAGAAAGTGATCTTTCACTGTTAATATTGTCTTGAAGTCAATGTCACTGCTTGCGAACAGAACTATTCTTTTTATTCTTTTGCTGCTGTCCGTTGTGAATGTGCCGGTTTAAGCTGAGCAGTTGAATTTTATGTTAAGCATTGGCACTTCTTGTTTAACCGTCAAAGACATCTGTTGTCTCTTCTTCTGATTCAAGACACTTTAATATATCCTAATGCTGCTAATATATAAAACCTATAACACTGTACCATAGAACACAAAAACATACCATTTTCAGCGCAACGCAAAGAAATGGACGTTTATTTTAGTCCTTCTTTGATTCTATTATTGAAACACTTCATCAACTAACTCCACTTAAATGATTTTGATCATCGCACTCCAACGAACAAGAAATTAAATCCTTCTCTCTCCCTCCTACTATTTTTTATTTCTTCTTTTTAAAAAACCTTGCTTAGAGTTACTCCTAGTATAAAGGATCGCCATATAAATGATCGCCATATTATTATTATTATTATTATTTGTTATTTATATAATTTTATTTATCATTGAAATAGTTAGAAAGGGACCCCTTGGATCTTAGCTTACGTGGCGATGTAGACAGCAACGGATCAGCAATCTTAGCTCTTGGTGGAGTGCTTAATTGATGGCAACGACCATATAGGTTAAGCCTTTCAATCAAGACTGGTTTAATGGTACAATTATGTACATATTTATACTATTCTTAACCTACGGTACTTAAAGTGATTAGTGAAGTTTACAGCATTCATAGCGGTTGATTAACAATGTAAAAGAATGATAAGAATGATCTTAATTTACCTAACTTACATACATAACATAACATAAACATAAAACAATTGCTGTAGATATATACCCTACTAAATTCGTATTGTTTTATGGCATATTGGTTATACTATCTTGCATACTGCACCTCCCTTTTTATTTGAATGGATTTTTAAAATGTATTCACTAATTATACTCTTCACGGAAGTGAATAGTATTATAAGTTTGTCATGAAGTTTGTAACAGGCAGAAGGAGACAAAAAAAACATTTATAGTATATATATTCTTGATCAGCTCGATTAGACAAATTGATTAAGCCCTGTCCGTCTGTCCGTCTGTATGTATGCAAATTAGTCCCTCAGTCTTTGAGCTAGAGAGCTGAAATTTTGCATGTCTTTTAACCATATGTAGTACATTTGTCGGAACCACCTGAATCGAACCACTAGGGTCCCATACCTCCCATACAAACCACCCATTTGAATTCATGTTCTTATTAGAAAATTTTTTTTGGTTTTTGTCCTATCGAACTGAAACTCGGACACTATCAGTTTTCAAGATAGGCGCAGGATATTTGTAGAAACCAGCCGAATCGGACCCCTAGGGGGAGTACCTCCCAAACAAACCGACCATTTGAATACTTCAATGAAACATTCACTGCGTCCCATGAAGAGTATTTCACCTTCGGCATAGTCGAAGATAGCCTTCTTTCTAGTTTTATTATAAAATTTGATTAAAATACAAAACTTATCTTTACTTATGTTTATATGTTCTTATTAGTATGCAACTTATTCATATATGTATGTTTATTAAAGAATTTTTTTTTTTTTTATTTATATATATTTTTTTTTTCTCTTATCTAAAATTTAATAATGTTATTTTTATTATTATATTTTTTTTTTTTTTTTTCATTTCTGTCTATTCTTTTTTACTGTCTGTGATTGTGCAGTTATAGTTATTATCAATCTTTGTTACTTTGTATGGTCCAGTGTATTGTGTGTTCATTTTATGTCCTGCTGCGTTATTGACATAACTGAGCAATTTCTATTTTTAATTTGTTAATTTTCTTGTCGTATATGTTTTTGTTTTTGTTCTTGTGTTTTTCTATTAAGTGTTTAGCTCTTTGTTGCGCTGTTTGCAGCCTGAATTTTATTTCCTTGCTATAATTATCGATATTGTATAAGGGTTCTATCTCATCGCTTTTAAGGAATTCATAAATGTTTGGAATTTTGACGAATATTAATTCGTATGGACAGTGATCATGGACTGTTGAAGGTGTTGTATTGTAGCAGTACGTGTAATACTTAAGCCACTTATCACAGTCGTCACGTTCGGTTGAAATATAGTTTCTTATGTCTTAATTGAACGTTTGATTTCTTTCGACAGCTCCTAAGGTTTGGTGGTGGTAGGCTGTAGATGTTGTAAAATTTATGTTTAATAGTTTTAATACTTCCTGTAGTATTTGGTTGTTATATTCTGTTCCCATGTCTGTTATTACTTTCTTCATTGGACCGTAAATAAGTATGCAATTTTCGAATATTACCCTAGCTACAACTTTCGCATTTTTGCTTGGTACTGGTATTGTGATTAAATATTTAGTTATATCACATACTATTGTAACAGCATATTCGTTACCATACTCTGCTCGAGGTAATGGGCCAATTGTATCTATTAGGACAATGTCAAATGTTTTTTGCGGTGTTTCTGTAATAACCATTGGTTGTGTGGGTCTTGTTATTTTATTAAGTTGCATTTTTGACATGTTTTGATGTATTTTCGTATATCAGCTACCATATTTTTCCAATAAAATTGTAGACGTATTTTTCTAAGCATTCTTTGTATTCCCGCATGACCTCCGAAAATCGGGTCATCATGAAATTTCTTCATCATTTTTTTTTTTATCATTATCTCTGACTATGTGAGTCAAACCAGGGAGAAGTGCAAGCTCAACTTGCTTTCTTGTATTTGCTATTTTTTTTAATTCATTCATTTGTATCTTTTGTAACAGATTATCATTTATTGATATCTAAAACTTTTTAATTCCATTATTGCCAGCTAATTTTTCAAGCTTTAAAAATAATTGTAAATCTATCTCTTTATGAACAATAATGTCGGATATAATAATAGTGTCAACCAACTTCTTCCCTAGTTTCATTTTTATTTTGTCCATTTCTGAACTTATTGTTGCACTATTTTTTACTCATTGAGACGTCTCATATACATATAGCTTCTTTATTAATGTTTTATTGGAATTATTGCTTTTTTTTTTGTTTCAGGTGGGTTTTGTATTGCTTTGTTGTCTAGTTGTTACTTTTAGGATTTTCTGTGTCTCTGTTTGTATGTTTTTAATGTCATTAAATTCTATGCGCGATAGAGCATCAGCAGCTTAGTTATCTTTTCCCCTCAGGTACTCTATTGTAAAATCGTACTCTTCTATTTACATCAAGTCTCATTCTAGTGCGCTTGGATGATGAGTTTTTCATTGAGAATAAATATGATACTGGTCGATGATCGCTTATAATTAGGAATTTTTTGCCATAAGTATATGGTCGGAAATATTTTATTACCCAATGTATTGCGGCTAACTCTTGCTCTATAGTGCATTTATTGCTTTCGCCTTTTGTAAATGATCTTGAAGCATGAGCAATTGGTATTGCATTCCGTTATACTCTTGACTTACTACCGCGCCACAAGCGTGTGTACTTGCGTCCGTGGTTATGAAGAATTCTTTTTCATAATCTGGGTATTGTAAAATTTGAGGGCTTAGAAGTGCATTTTTAAGATAATTAAATGCATCTTCATATTATGTTGTCCATTCGAATTTAATATTTTATTTACACAATCCTGTTAAGGGGCGTGCATGTTCCGCAAAATTAGGAACAAAACGTCGATCAGCATTTGTGGGTGTTGGATAATCTAATATAATTTGGAATTTATTGTCATCTAGCTTTATTCCCTTGTCTGTGCATTTATGACCTTGGTAAGTCACTTCATGACTGAAAAATGAGCATTTATCAGGATGAAGCCTTAGGTTGTATTTTCGGCATATTTCAGAAACATCAGATAAGTTATTTTATGTAACATGTGTTTTTCAGAGTGGCATAATACAACTGAGTCATCCATGAATAGAAATGCTTGACGCGCTGTTAAGCCTGCGTCATCATTCGTTGAAATGAGTTTGGTGCAATTTTTAATCCATATGGTAAACGTTTAAATAGAAATGAACCCTTGTTTGTTGAGAATGAAGTTATATACCTTGATTCTTCATCAAGTTTGATTTGATAAAAACCTGATGTTAGATCTAAAGATGAAAAGTATTTTGCTCTCCCTAGTTGATCAATAATGTCATCTATTCTTGGTAAGGGAAATTTATCTGCTACTAGTTTTTAATTGATTCCTCTATAATCTACTACTAGTCTCCATCGTTTTTCGTTGCTGTTTTTTAGAGATTTTTTGGGTACTAACAATATAGGGCTGTTATATTCTGAAGCTGCGGGTTCTCCTATATCATGTTTTATCAATTTATCTACTTGCTTATTTATCTCATCTTTATGTGCATGTGGTATTCTGTAATTTTTAATGTAAGTCGGCTCATCTGTTTTTAAATGTAATTATTGCTTATAAAAATTGTTGACAGTTATAGGTTGTGTTTCTAATGCAAATACATTATTGTTTACATAATGTTATTAATTTTTCTTTAATGAAGTGGGAGAAGTTTTGTGGCAACTTGTTTAATTTCTCTTCTGTATTTTGATTTGTATGCGACGTTACTATGTTATAGTCGTTTAGACTTTCTGTTGTGACGTTGATGTCAGGAATGAAAATATGCTTAATTGTGATGTTGATTATTCTTACATATGCACATTTACTTGTAATTGTATTTGCAATGAAAATTCCTTCTTGTACAATATTTCTTGGTGTGGTATTAATATGTTCTTTTCATTAGAGTTGACGTGTTGAGGAAGAGTTATTGAATTTACTTTTAGAGAATTTCGCATTCTAAATCCAAATGTTTTTTCGTTATCGTCTGATCTTAGTATTAACCAATCTTGATCTTTTCTGTAATCTAGAATGCAATTATATTTTTCGAAAAAATCTAAACCGAGTATTCCATCTCATGGCATTGGGAAGTTATCATTTACTGCATGGAAATCATGTTTCTAATTTTTAGCTCTGCTTGTACCATTCCTAATGTATATAATACCGTCTCCTATGCCGTTAAGGCTTATATTTGATTTTGAATTTATTTTTAAGTTTATTATCTGACTTCTTTTTATGATTGATATATCTGCACCTGTGTCAATGAGGAATGCAGTCATTTTGTTATTTAACGTTGATTCTGTAGAGATATAGTTGGCTAGATTTAAATTTATTGAGTAGATTTCCTGTGTTTTATTTTCATTTATTGAGTACCTGGGGCATTGTAGTTTTCCGAATGTTGTGTGACGTTTATTGTTCCGCTTTGTCTGTTATCCTGATTATATCTTCCTCTTTGGTATCCACCATTTCCACGTTCATTTGCATGGCCACGTCTACGTCCACGTCCATGGTAATGACCGTTTCCGTGTTTACGAGAGTTATAGTTTGGATTGATATTGGTTCCACTGAAAGTGTTACTATTATTGTTATTGTGGTAGTTCCTACCACGGCCACGGTAGAATATTTGGTTGCTGACTATCTGTGCAACAATTGATAAATTTTGTTAAGGCTTCATTCATACTTGTGAATGTACCTGCTTCCATTATCAATTTTGCTTTGTCATTGCTTGTGTTTTGAATGATTGGTTTTATAGCAATTTTATTAGCATATGACTGTGTATGTCGTGTGTCTATACCGTCATGTAAATATGCGTTCTCCAATTTCCTTGTTAATTCTTCAATTTCTTTTGCGAAATTGCTTGCTGATTTGGAATATTGTTTTCTATTCATTAGTTTTGCAGTGATTAGTCCAACCGAATCTCCTCTAACAGAAGTTCGCAACTTGTCGATTAATTTTGCTATAGAGGTTTCTTGTTCAGTAATCAAATTTACAGCCGTACCTTTTAATTTTGATTTTATTAATTCGATTGCTATAGCGTCATTGTTTTTATTAATGCTATTAATGACGTTTAAAGAGGAAAGGAAACTTTGTAAACTTTCTGACGATCCGTCAAATTCTATTAAGAATTTTGAAGCTAATTTTAGGAATTCTATTGGTGTTTTTGACATTTTGAGATCTATATTATCGCTATTTTGGTCTTTTTAATTTTTACTTAATTCTGTGTATATTTGGAATTCGTCTGTTTTTATCTCTTGTATTTCGTGTAGTTCTACAATTATGTCTATATGCTTAACTTATCAGCTTCTATGTTATGATTTGCTGTAGATTGTGAGTAACATCTGTTTATTATAACTCTTATTTCTTCTAAACAATCTTTACGTATTTTAAAATGTTTGTTTAATGTTTCTTGACCCACTGTTCTATTTTGACTTAGACATTTGTACGACTTGTCAAATTCTTCCCTATGAGAACGAATTTTTGCTAATATTCCTAACCATTCCATATGTTTGTTCTTGTCGGGTATGTTGTGTCATATTAAATTGTATGATAATGAAATCGGTATGTGTATTTTTTTTTTTTTTTTTTTGTAATTATTTTACCATAAGGTATAATATGTCATGCATTGAGACAAGACCAAACAGTATAATTTTTTCTTACACTATGAAAAATTGAAAAATATTTGTCCTAAAAAAGTTTTTTTTTTGTTACTATACTACTTTATTCTACAATAGTTTATCTTATTCTTCTATTTATTTTGTGTGTTTTTTTTTTTTTTTGTTATTTTTTTATATTCAAAAAAAATTTTTTTTTAATAGTATTAACCACATAGCCAAATCGCCTCACGGTTTACCTATCAAGTAGCGTTTTTTATAGCTTGTTTGATCATAAACTAAAATTTTTATTTTATTTTAATATTTACTTTTCTTTCTTCTCTGCGTTGTTTTGCCTATGCTGCAGTAGCTCTTGTTCCAGCTGTACCTCCTACTGGCGTTTGACGCAGCTTCTGTCCCATGGTGGTAGTGGTGTTGTATTTAATGTTCTCCTCAGGGCTGCAATTTTCCGTTTTATCTTTGCCTGGAAGCCACCTTTTTTCTTGGCTTTCTGCACCGTTGGGATTGCCGTTAGCAATTCTTCCCTGCGTTTTGCTTCTTTTGCCGCCGGTTGGCGGGCACGATACTCTGCAATCGTTATCTTCTTGAGTCTTGTTCCATCCATTTAGTGGTGATCTTGAAGAGGTACACAAGATCTTTATGGAACATAGAATTTACATGCTCGGCAGGATCGCCATATAAAGGATCGACATATAAAAAATCGCCATATAATTAAAAACAGTAGTATTTGTTATTTATATAATTTTATTTATCATTAAAATAGTTAGCAAGGGACCGCTTGGGTCTTAGCTTACGTGGCGATGTAGAGAGCAAAGGATCAGCGCTCTTTAGCCTTTCAATCAAGACTGATTTAATGGTACAATTATGTCTCTATTTATACTAATCCTAACCTACGGTACATAAAGTGATTAGTGAAGTTTACAGCATTCATAACGGTTGATTAACAATGTAAAAGAATGATAAGAATGATCTTAATTTACCTAACTTACTTAATGCAATAACAATTGATGTATAAGAATTAGGATGAAAAGGAGATGACATGAAACAATTGCTGTAGTTATATACCCTACTAAATTCGTATTGTTTTATGGTATATTGGTTATGCTAACTTGCATACTACACTAGCAAGTCTATACACAATTCATAAGTAAACCAAACCAATAATTGACGTTCGAAATAAGGGTAAAGTAGCCAAAATGGCTACTGTGTATCAAACGATCAAATGGAACCAAGTTCTTAAAAATTAATAAAAGTGACAAAATCTCCAAACACTTTGTTTACAATAAACGCAAACACAGCCTATCATTTGAAGTGCTTATTGCAGACTAAAATATTTCCAAAAGTATGTGTATTATATAAAGCCCGTATAATTGTGTCGTTGTTAGACTTATGTACAAATTATCGTATGACTATGCTGTTATCATTTATGTTAATTCAAAAACATAATATTCCAACAAGAATAATAGTCAAATTAGGAAAATGTTTAAGTTTCGGTTACATCGAATTTCTAATGCCTTGCATAAAAGAACAACAAACAAAAATCAAATTAGCTTAATTGTTCATCAACATTCTTCCATCTTCGAACGACGTTCACCAATCCCTCGGTATTAAAAAATGATTAGTTACTTGACGTTTATAAGCTCCTGATTGAGTCTTCATTGTGGGTACTCGTACCATCCATCAGCGCCACCGTGAGTTTCAACTCCTCGACCAAGTTTCCGCGAGGCTGAAAGCATGTTGTCTTCTCGAAGTAGAACAACTTCATCGACCATGATGTTAGGTTGTTTCTTAAAACACTTCGTCTTTACTTGAGGTCAAGTACTCAGCTGACCAGCGAGCCCAAACATACTGAGTCACCTGCTGGATAACTATCCATCATATCAATGTTGATGTCTTCTGTTTCGTGACATCAAATCGGACAGATATTTACGTGGTTTCCCAATGAGGAAATGACCCGGCGTTATGTAAGGCATGTGATCAGGATCGGCTTACACCATTGGCACTCTTCACTGCATCTTTCCAAGCTGCTTAGCTGATAGATACTCTGAAATATAAGTACGTTTGACATAGTTACCAATTTGTGCAGGTCTCCAAGACGTTTAGCTGCAGCTTGGAAATGGGTAGGCAGCATTCACCCGAAAATTTGGCAAATTGCTCATGAGGTGCTCGTTCGCTCGTGCATTCTAACGAATACAAACTTCGCTTTGACCAACCAAAACCATCTTAATAATTTTTTATTGTGCTACAACGATCCAGTACCTTTGTGGAAGGGTTGCCAAAATGGTATAATTTCCACATGTATTGTGATTAAATATCGCACAATTTTAATAACAATCGCAATATTCTTGAGCAAAATTGCTTGGTATTCACGTAGGACAAATCAGCTTGATTCCGCCTTCCGCCAACTATTAGTACACCATCTTAGTCCAGGAACGGAGATATTCTTTTGAGTCGTTTATTTGATACTGCGGGTCGGCATCAACGCAGATCGCTTAAAACGTCAGCAAAGTTAGTTCCTTGGTAGAATTTGTATTTTGTAAATTTTCGCCTGAGCCTGTTGTACTTCGGTCATATTCACTGGTAGATTGTTGCCACAACTTCTACGTCTTCTTGATAATTCGTACACAATATGCATATACGCTCACCAACTTCTGCCATCAAGAAACACTATCGTTGAGTCGAAGTATTATATGATCCTCAACGTCCACGACCTTCATTACCATGAGTTGAAGCTCTTTATAGTTATTGACTTCCCCGACATTGGCATTGGGTTGAAACCACAGAGGGTGTTCAAACAGACTGCTTGCACGAAGTCCTCTACTGGCGCAATCCACTGGGTTCTTTCGATGTTACATTCTTCCATCTCACGTCCGTCAATGTCTCCAGTATGTACGCCGTCCTGTTGCTAATGAATGTTTTCCATTTCGATGGGAGCGATGTGAGCAATTATCTGACCAGCACACCACTTTATAATCCAGCGTCTTTAAAGCAGTTGCAGCGCAAAGTTCGAGCTTAGGAATAGAAAGTTCGGCAATTGGTGCAACCTAAGTCTTAGTCAGTACTATGTTGGTTGAATTGCTGCCATATTCCGACACTTTACTACAATAAATAACAGCTGCATGAGCGGCGTTAGAAGCATCCGTTTTGGAATACCTTACACTCTGTGAAGCAGATAACCCTAGGTATTCTAATGTCGTTAAGCAAGTGAAACTCTTTGAATAAAATGTTAGCTTCAGGTTCCAGATCAAGTGGGAGACCTTTGTCCTAGTCTAAGTTCAGTAACCACAGACTTTATATAAATATTTAACAGCCACGATCACAGGAAATATCCAACCATGAGGCTCAAAAATCTTTGAGATTTCTCATAGAAGTTTCGCTTTGTGCCTTCGGAATCCGGATAACCCTTTGCAGACAGATCGTCAAATCAGTTGAAATTCTTATAATGCTTTCAATTTTGCCTGCTTCTGGAATGTCTCTAAGAACTCCACCGTCATTAATGGGCCACTTTTTAAGCTAAAAACCACCAGCCATAAGCAATGTGTTTAATTGAGCAGGCAAGGTTTGAGCTTCTTCCAAAGTGTTTGCACCAGCCATACGATCCTTTACATAAATAATGTCTTTCAAAAGACGTCTTATCTTTATTCAGTTGATATAATGCCCATATTGCCAGCTACGGGGCTGGAGTAGAGCTATCTCGCCATAAAATGCGTTGGTAGTCGTGATAGCACGGCTGGAATTCCTCAGTGGAACACAAAACCTGCTGCAATACCCGGCCATTCGATAGTTTGTCATTGAGAAATTTTCCATTCGGCGTCTTACAACAAACACCAAAAACACCTGTCACTTTTTAGCAGCGCGTGATGGGGTAAGTAGAAAACTCTTGAAAGCGGCCGTTGAATATCATCTTCAGGCACACAATGCCGAGTAGTCTTGCTGTAGAACTGGATTCACCTCAAATTTTCGTCCCATTGAATATAGTCGTTTCAACGCTCCAAGTTTCTGGGATCCAAAATGCAGACGAAGAGGGTACCTGGTGTGGTGAAGACGTACTGTTGTAGCATGAAAGACGCCCTCAATTTTCCGTTTAGGAAGGCGCTCAATTTCCTAGAACTGTTTCAGCGTCGCGTTCACATTATCTTCAGACGTTCAAATGGAATAACGAATGGGAATCGCTGAATGCGCTACCTCGTTAATAAATTTTATTAATTTACCGTCTCTTAATAGTGAAAAGAAGTATTTATCCATATTCTTGTGTGTGCTGAACTATGAATCAGCAAGTGGTAAGTCCTTCACGTCCCTAAACACATGAGCCTGCAAATTCAATTCCTCACTATCCATCGAAGACTTCATCTAGAGTTGCACGATACCATTCAAGGCACCAGCTTTAATGTCCTCGAGTCCGGCAATATATGTTTTGATAACGTCGTAGCTGACTGTGTTGAACTGATATACGTTGGCACGGAAGAAGTTAAGCAAAAAGCACCAGAGCCTTCGTTAGCGTCTTGTGACGAAGGGTTTGCATTATGAACCTGTTGTGGCACCTTTGCACTGCGACCGCTTGCTTTTCAATAGATCCATGATCACTGTTTTTAATTAGTTCCCCCACTGGGAAATTTTTGGAGTTCTATAAGTCCTTATGCCTAGAACTCATATTCCTGGAGGGAATATCATTTTTGATTTATAATTTATGATCCAGGTTATCCTCTATAAATGGGATTTCTTGGCTACTACATAAATGAAAACAATATGGGCCACCAACCCATGGACTTTTTGGAGTTCGAATCTGGTAGTACCTCGGGTACGAAGTCTGACCAGAGGCTTTTCTGGTACCACGGGTGGTCAGGAGCTCACGGAACTTGTTTCCGTCCTTGCCAGCGGGTACGGCCCCCTTGTAGGAGTATCGTGGTGGCTGTGATTTCAAACCCAAATGCAGGTTGAGAAACTAACTACTCGACGTGGTGTTGCGTTATACAACCGGGTACTGTGTCCCAGAGAACAGCAGAGGTTTAAGTTGGACCTCGCTCCCCACCAAGGAGAGAGTCATATATACCAAAATAAATATGACTCAAATTTGGTACCTGTGGATATATATTCAAGGGGACGTTGTCTGACGTTTCAATCCATGTGCTTGGCACCGTGTTCTTAAGTCTTCACAAATAGGTAAGCACGTAAAACACTGGTACTTAATTAGTTCACCAGTAAAATTGATCCCCGTTGTAATCATAATTCGAATGTCTAAATGAATGTTCCTTGTTCTCATTCAAAACAAGCAGCGTCAAATTGAATTGGATTTACATTCGAATGTTATTTTGTATTGCGTTTTTCGTTGGTATGCAAACACATTTGCTCTCCCGACTACATTTCATAACAACAATTACACACAAATTTCTCTCACAAAAAAACATTTGCTCTCACCGGCAACAACAATTTTGAAGAATTTGTTGTGACCAAACGAATGTTCCTATCGTTTCTTTACCTTTTTTTACGCACTCTTCTTGTTCCAATCGTTGTGAGTGGCGATCGTTTGCTAGGGCAAAGCTCTTTAATATGAATTAGAATTCATTCTTATTGTGTGTGGTTCCAAAAAAAAAATTTTTTGTTTTGTTTTTATTCCCTATTGGATATGTACTATTGTTTTCCTACATCTTATATCTTAAATATAAAAGAAAACACTAAGT